>BMAO01013299.1:0-29923 GCA_019973975.1 Trichonephila clavata | reverse complement strand
TGCAGCATTTCAAGACTGTGCGTCAAATAGTTTAAAATCGGAATAACTATTTATTTCTCCTCTTACAACCCCTCCCAAAACTCTCCTCGGGGTTAATTTTCCAAAACCCATTTAGTAGCGGATATTTACTCCATGAAAGAAACATGCCTACCAATTTTTCAAGCAGGTAGGTCAAGTAGTTGAAAAGGAAAATATTTATCTATTACGCCACTTAATCCCCTACAACGTCACTTAGGGGGCTATTTTCCCCAAAACCCATCTTGTAGCTGATCTCTACTCTACGAAGGGAATCTATTTATCAAATATAATGACTTTGCGTCTAATAGTTTAAAAATGGAAATAATCATCTATAGTGCCGCTTAACCCCCGTAACGCCCCTTGTGGTTCGAATTTCACAAAAAAAATCCGTTCTTAGCGGATCTCTACTCCATGAAAGGAACATGTCTACCAAATTTCAAGTCTGTAGGTTGAATAGTTCCGGAGATATGTTTAGATATGTTTCCGGAGATTTTTCTTGTTTAATTAATCTCTAATAAATACATTACTATTAATCTAAATAATTTGAAAAGTATTTAACGTATAGGAAAATATATATATATATATATATATATATATATATATAGTAACATAAAATGAAAGAAATACATGGCATAATAAAATTGATAATACAAAATAATATCACTAACAAGCTAGAAGATTCAAACCAGATTTAAAGAAACACACTTTAAAAAATAATGGAAGAGTCTATTATAGATTATATATATAATCAAAATTTCTCTACAAGAGAGAGATGAATTAACATGATTAATACTTAAAAGAATAACAATTGCTAGATAACAAGACAACAGAATTTAGAAGGAGTATGAAAAATTGAAAAAATAACATAGTAAAATATAAAAGAATGAATGCTACAGTATTATCAACATTGCTGACTTAGGACAGCTTGTATACAAAAAAATTCCTCTTAAAAAATATCTCTGTATAAAAGTGGGGTTAAACATGTTTTTTGGCCAGCCAACCTTCCCCTTTTCTGTTAATAATACCGAGCAAAAACCAAATGGAAATAATGGATAGGAAATCTAAATCCATTATGAGAAAAAGGTAACTTACCTAAAAATTGCATACAGAAATGCAGAGCCCCCGCTAAATCTGAGTACAATAAACAAGATTCTGGACCCAAATACAATTTCAAAACAAAGCAATGGCTGAAAAATAGCACTTAGCAAAAGTATGAAAGATAGAATAATAAAATAAGAATGTAAACATACTACCATTATCTTAGAGACTCTAATATGATTTAAAGTTATAATAATTTTAAAAAGTAATTTTATCTAAAACTATAAATCGGGGGTATTTAAAACTATCTAGGAAGAATAATAAATCTATAATATTAACCTGTTAAAACTATGGAAATTTAATCCTTACTATTAGAATTTCTTTATTAATATATATTAATAAAATTAATTGGGTAGTTTTGAATTAAACAGTATTTAGTAAAATGTTTATAGTTTTTATTTTTCTGATTTATTAGAAACTAGAAATTTATTGCGTAGTGTGTAATTAATACAATATTTCTGAATATAGATACATGCACATTACTCTCCTAGTGCGGTACTTAAATAATATTGAAATTAAATCTTTTCGTTCATCATAAAATATTAGTAACTATTTTATTATTCTTTTATTAATTTCTATATCAAGAAAATTTGCTTCATAATTGTTACTATTTGTCTGTATTAAATAAATATTGTGGATAAAAATTAATATTAGGTTTAAAGTTGTCTGCTTGCCAAAATGATATATCATCTATGTAACGAAAAATAATATTCTAAGTTGTCTGTGAAACTATTTCAAAATAATGTAAATATAAATTGGCAAGACAGTTGCTAGCTGGGCCACCTTGTGGTAGACCCTTAATCTGTTGATAATAATAATTACCATTATGATAACGTAATTCTCTTTTAGAACTAACTAAGTAGAGAACCAAACTCTATCATATTTGACATTTTTAAACAAATTATCTTTATGTAATTTTACAGGTTTTTTTTATCATATCATCATATTAATTGAGTTAAAAGATCTTCAAAATCTAAACTAAATACGGAAAAAATTTTTTATCTTTAATTATATAATATATATATAATATATATATATAATTATATATATATATAATTAACGAAAGGGGGAATGTCCTACAAAACAGAGGAAGCTTGTGAATTCTGAAATCAAGAACAAAGAGCCAAAGAAAGGTCAGTTGATCAAAATGGAAAATAACTGTGTTTTCTAAAGCTGTCACTGACTTAGGGCAGTGAGGTAGGGTTCAGCTAGCTTTACAGAATCATAACCTTCTCCTTCAGGAGAAAGTTTATACATGAAAGTGCAAGAAAAATTGAAGAATCTAAACCATGATTGAAAAAGACATAGGCTAATAAAAATATATTTAAGACTTGGTGCGTTTGGTGTAAAAGTTAGAAGTGTTTGATTCCAGAAATTAAAGAGGTTGAATTTGGCTGTTATTTTTTTGAACACTTGAAAAATTATAGTGTGTTTCGCCAATCCCTCACTAAGCATCTCGAGGATATTAGTATTTAAAACAACGGGATTAATAACTTCCTTACTAGAATATAGTTTTAATATAAATTAATGCAGGCATATTCATTGATTAAAATTTGTTGTTGATTTAGGTTGTATTAAAAACCAAATTTAATTCAGAAAAAGCTTTGTTTTAATCCTAAAATTTCTCTCGTACTCATATTCTTAAAGTGTGTTTTTAACCATTTTTATGAAATTAGGTATAAATCTTCCTTTACTTTAAAAGCTAAATTTGTGCGTTGTGTTGTAATTTCTAAATTTTGGAAGAGCTTTTCCGGAGGCTTTAAATTTGAAGCTAAATTAATTGAGAAGGAAAAATAAATAAATAAAATAAAAAAATTAATTGGCAAGAAAAATCACCTGCGAATCCTCATTTTCTAGTTCAAGCCTGTGATTTGTGAAAAAAGAATTAGTAAGATTAGGTTTTTAAATTTTGCCTGAATGCTTTTCTGGTGTATAAGCGTTCAAGCTTAAATTAGATTAGTTTTTTCCGAAATGAAATTTTTTTAAATATGTACCTTTTTTTTTCCTTGGTAACTTTTGATAAAATCCGTAAGTTTCTAAATAAGTAGTTAAAAATGTTTACATTGGAAATTCTTATGTATTACCAATGTTTGAATTGCACTGATAATTAAGTATTTAGTTCTTTACATTGTACTTCAACCATAATTAGGCTTGATATGATAAAGAGCTTTGAATTGTATGTATGCGTTTCATTCTTTTCTTAAAATCTAACAAGAAGAAACATTTTAAAATTAATCAAACAATGTTTTAAAATATATGTTTGGGAGATGGAGAAACTATAAACTGCTTAAATACAGAAAACAAATAGTTTTATTCTTAGTTATTTAATACTTCATAAAAAAGAAAAATATTTAAATTTTAAGTTGGATTTTTAAAAATTATTTTTGTACTGTTTATTGGTATAAAAAGGGAAAAAACATGATTCTGTACTTTGTATGATTTAGTTTTAAAAATTTTTCATGTAGAAAATAGATTACTTGCTCTCAAAGTTAATCGTATTTCTTATAGAAAAAAAAAGCTTTTTGAAAATAAAGCGAAAAATCTTGTTTTTATATCTAACACGGAAAATAAGAGCTGAAATTATGCAATTCTTCGCATGAGTGTCGTGGACATAATCATGAAACAATTTGTTTGAACTAAAGATATGCGACTACCCTAAAATTGTGAATTTTGTCAAAAATTGACAAATTTTTTTATGATTTTATTTTATACACCATCTTATTAGCTTTATAAAAATACCAAGTTTATTTTTTTCCGTTCACTAGAATATAAAGTACAAGTGCTTTAGTAAAAGCAGGTGTCATACTTTAAAACGCGTTTTACACGAAATGCGTTTTTTTTAATGTTCAAACGGAGACAGTGATTGCTAAAAAAGTTTTGAAAATAATAAAGTGAAATTTTTTGTGTATGTTCTGTATAATAGTGGAAGTGTCTTAGCCTTTAGATTTATCAATCACTGTTTTAATACAAAATTTACAGACCCTTGTGTGACTATAATCACTGTTTTTTCAGCAATTTCATATAATAACTAAGATAAAGTGTGCTCTAGTTCTTGTAAAAATTAAACTACCTCTTATTCTAAATGTCATTTCAAACATGAATAACAAAGAAACACATCAGAATTGAAAATTTGTTCAGAAACTTTTGGTACAGCATGGGCCCCATTTATGTTATTTTTTGTAAATTTTTAACCATTTTTTCCCATTTAAGTAATAATAATTTCTTTTTCTCTTCTTTGTGTTTTGGCATATTTTTCTAAAAAATGTACTAAATAAATCTAAAAACCACAAAAAAAAACCTTTACTCCATTTTTTTTTTAAAAAAAGTTGTCGCTCAAGTAGTCGGATACCTTAAGGCATTTTTAACTTGAATTAAGACATTTTGGGATTGAATCAATTTGTTTCCTGTTTGCACCCATTGAATGGATTGAGGAGGAAACATGTTATTTCTTTAAAATCACATTTATTTGATGATCGCAAACACAAGAGACGACTCGAAACAAAGACACACACAAGCAGGACAAAAACTTTTCTTGTTTGCTCCATAAACCTCTTGATCAAAATTTCTCATAACTTCGTTGGTATTTATTACTTGCAATTTCATTTAAATAGTTGAAAGAACTTTGACTGATGCGACTGAAGACCAACACATTCTAATCAAATATCTTTAACAACATATCGTATAAAAAGTACGAAAAATACAATGAAATTATTTCTTCTTTTTCCTCTCTGCCGAAACTAGTTCAGATAATTTTTTAAAAATGATTGTAAGTCATTATTTCCCCTACAATTTGTATTTGACATTGGGTAAACGGTACAAATATTTTATGCTACAAAAATATAAATATCGATTAGTAGAATAAAATTTCATTTCTCTATTTTAATAGTTATGAAAGCAAATTAATAATTATGGTTAAATAAAATTTATAGAATGTTTTGGAAACTAACACATTAGGCTTAGTACTATGAATAAAAATAATCTTAAAATAAAAACTGAATGGTAATTTATTAATAAATATAAATATAATATATGTGGAATATATAAGTATAATTATCATTATACAAAAAATTTCACATTCAAGTAATGCGAATGACCTAAACATATGTAACAAACACACGTGAGCTCGTATATTGGCATTTGTACTGTATAAGTTTATGAAGTAACCTGTGTTTTGGATTCTATATTTAATGCTCATCAAAAATATTCGCATATTATATATATATATATATACTATATATCGATGAAAATTTTAATTCTAGGGTATAGATGTTTATTTTTCCCTTAAGAAATTAGGATTATTAGAATTTTATTTTGCATTTTAGTTCTAAAGATAAGACCTTCATTTTACTGAGGGAAATATATCCATTTATCCAAATAGATTAAAAAATAATCTTACATTGAATCGAAGCGACTTTACATCAGTCATAGTTATTAAAATGCAGGGATATAATACCACTGCTTTTGACGATGATGCAAATACGTCTTGTTCTGCAGTGAACACAAAATATTACACCTTATTCAAAAGGTATGAACACGGTATGATAATTGGGAATATGATATAATGCTTATAAAAAATTCTTATTAAAGTATGGTATAAGTAACATCGAATTTTTAAATTATTCTTAATGTTTGATCAACAAAGAATATAATATAAATCATTACCAGTAACTAAATATAAAATAAAATAATAATAATAAATTGTAGAAACGTAATTAAAATTCCTTTTTTGTAAACCTTAAATACAGGAACGTAAAAAACTAAGTAATTCATTAAACTTAAATTTCAAAATCTTTACTGTTATTTTCAATTATATAGCTGAAGATTATTAATATCCTCGTTTCTAGAAATTTTAAGATTACTTTTTTTAGAAGTAAAAATACAAATACGGAGCTCTGTGAAAACTAATACGCATCTAACACTAGTGCGCATTTGCCTTGGTATAGATGTTTTTTGAGGGTAGAAACATAAAACACATAAAACATTTTGTAGCTTAGGTCACAATACATTATTGTTATTTAAAGAGTAAATTTTATAATGTTTGTTTACTGCCAAGAATTAAATTGCTTAAGATAAATTAAATTTTCCAAAACATGTTATCCTTTTCCCATCTTTCCACGCATGAAATATAGCTTTGACATCAAAACAGAAAGAGATTAATTAAAATTCACATCCCATATTATGGAAGGCAAAAATTACCAAAGAAATCAAAACTGTAATCAGAGTTATTCTGCTTTCGAACAGAATCAAGCTGCATCCCCTTTTAAAGAATGGAACAAACATTAAACATTTTTTTATTAGGAAGTTTTTTAGATCTGTACTTTGTTCTAAATAGAAATTATTGTAAACATCGTCTTTTTGTTAAATTAGATGTCGAGCTAATTTATTTATGAAAAAAGAACTTAGAATGTCAAGATTTTCTTTTACTTTGTTCCTGTTTTCGAATGATTTAATTTCAGATATCAGGTTTCAAAAGTGCTGTAAGATAGCAGAGTATCAAGGTGTTATTGACCTTCCCTTAGCATATGCAGCTAGAATAAAAAAAATATTTTTAAGCGCGCGCACAAACGCACACCACTCACACATTTATGATTATTGTGAAAATGCGTGTCGCATTTAACTTTAAATAACACTTTTAATCTAATTTGCTTTAAAATATCTACACTAAAAATATACTCTTTAAGCCCCCCAAATTTTTTAAATAAAATAAACTATATTTTACGCAAATTAACGAATAAAATTCACAGGAAATTTAATCAGAATTTTCTTAAAATTTACCCCGCAAGATATATTTTTTCCAACTTTGTTTCCATGTATGCCAAAGAAAAGAATTTAAGAAAAGAACTAAGTAAATCAAATTTGTTGATAATTATAAATCAATCCATTATGATTTTACGCGGAATAGTAGCGAGAATGAATAACTTATTTTCAACGGCGTTTTGAATACGTTCTTTTGTTTTTTAAATCAATCTCAATTTAGTGCAAAGGGAAAAAAATCAACGAATAAATATTTCATAGAATGGTACGATAGATATCTAAGTTGATCTAAAATGAGGTTAAAAGCAATTCATATGACAGCTCTTTGACAATATAATTACTAAGCTGTTTCTGAAAGTTTTGCCGTTTCTGCTTGTGAAAGTTACAGTAAAGAGTTTTAGAACGAATTATAATTTAACCTTTTTATTCTAACTACTGCTATTAGAGTTTCAAAGTAATTGTTATTTTAAAATTTGCGTTTTCTTTACTAATTACGAATTCCTTAACTTGGCATCTCTTCTGTTGTATTTTGAAGCATTTTATCAGAGTTTATATATTTTACGATTATGAATTAAATATTTACCGGTAAGTTAACGAAATATTATAAATATAAAAAAGCTGCGAAAGTAGTTTGTTAAAAGTTGCTGTGATATTTCTTGTATCTAAAAAGTTTTCACCCATTTTTTCAGTTGTCGATTGAAAATATTTTTTACTATATGGAGGGCAATAGCTAAATGATGTGTGTGTATCCTAAAATAAAAAGGAAAAATAGTCATCAAGATTTAAACTGTCAAAAATATTTTGTGAGCATTTAAAATATATCAATAACAAATCTGTAAATAAATAAAAAATACTCTTACATGGTAAATTGAAAATAGCAATACTACTCTAACCTTTGACCAGATATTGTATTTTAATTTATGACCAATTTTATAATAAATAAATAAATAAAAGAGAGAAAGAAAAAAATTAAATGCTGAAAATGTGCTATTTCTGTACTTTATTTGTAAAAATTAGACATTAAGCTAATAATATGAAAATAAATACACTGTAATTTATGAAAAAGATTCTAATGGAAGTTGCTATTATTTAAATCAGGGGTTGGCAGCGCCGCGCGCGCTCATGGCACGCCGTACATTTCTCAATGGCACTCTGCACTACTCTACAAATTTGTCAATTGTTGAGTGTATGGATGGATGCTGTGATAAATTTGTAATGTACCTTATTTGAGAAGCATCTTCAGAATTATGAACATTTACAAAATTACGAAAAAATCTGAAACATAACTCTGAAGATAAATTTACAGTTATTTTGTAAATTACTCAATGTTATCGCTGGAGAGATTTAATTGTTTGAAGAAAGAAAATTGAATGAACCTTGCTTTTTTTGATTTTGGATCCACATATCAAAGGAAAAAATCTATCCTCATTTGAAAAATATTTCGAAACTGCAAAGAAATTGTTTAACAACTGCATGCCCAGAATCGTGTCGATTTGAAAGTCACACATTATACCCCTAATTTTACGATGGGAAAGTTGAGCGGTGCAAGCACTAGGTTCGCATAAAAATTTATATTTAACTTGTAATGAAGAAAAATACTTATATTTCACTTTGTCTATTTCTTAATTTAGTATATATGTTATATAATACATAATATATGAACAATTTTAATTTTTTGTTGTTGAAGAAATAGATGTATTTTATGTTGCTTATTTTTATGTTAAGAAATATCTATAAATGTGCAAAATTAAAGTTAAAAAAAAAACCAAATATGTGAATTACTGACCTCTATTCTCTAACTCTGCATGCATTATCAAGGGCATCAAATTGTTTCGAAAATGTCCTTCTGTGTGGCATGCTGAATCCTATTGTTAGATTGGTTTGGCACGCCACAGCTAAAAGGTTGCCGACCCCTGATTTAAATGGTTTGTTTGATTCATAATACGACTACGATGATTTAACGATAAATGATTGAAGCACGAAAAAACAATTTGTAACAAATATTAAGTTATCTAATACAATAGCAATAAAAACGCTTAAGTTCCAAAGAAGAAAAAACCCAATAAAATCCCTTTTATTAAAGCATTTTGGTTTAATTGTCATGTAATTAATTTTAATAATACTTATGCTTCGGTTATGTAAAAACATTATGTGTTTTCTGATGAATTTCAACATAAAAATAAATGTTGACTTAGAAAAATTTCTCCAAAATGTTTAAAGTTATCACACTCTTGAACAACTTTTTAAGAAGTTACTCAAAGCCCTGAAAAAAAATACACTTAACATGCATTAAAGTTACAGCAAGCTATCTTAAGGATACATTTGAAACTCAAAATATATATAATTATGCTTCATCATCAAAGTACAAGTATATCGCATTTTTGGTTTGATTTATGTTACACTTGATTGATTTATTGGTTTGATTTATGTCACTACAGAGAAAGTCCGAAATCGAAGCATAAGAGGTGTGACACACACACAAAAACGAGACTGGTCCAATAAATCATTGAACTTATACATAATCTGTTCTCCATGACAGTATCACCTTCAAAGTAATTTTCTTCAGCATTTCCACACTTCTGCATTCATTGCTGCCATGGTTGGTAACAGTTCTAAAACAAGGTTTTTGGAAGACCCTTCAGAAGATTGTCCATTTTTGCCGGAGCCTCTTCAATTGAGATAAAATGGGCCCCCTTTAAGCAATATCTAACAGTAGAAAATTAAAAAAAAAACATGAGGCCAAATCAGGTGAATAAGGTGGATGTCCCATCACAGTACTGCTTTTGCTGGTCAGAAACTGCTTGATAGAGAGGGCCATGTGAGCGGTTGCATTGTCTTGGTGCAACAGCCATCTATCACTCCTCAATTCTGGCCTTTTCTTTCTAATTTTTTCACGAAGTCTTTTTAGTACTAGAATGTAGTAGTGTTTATTAACAGTCTGACCTCTGATGTGAGTAGGAACCCACTCATATCACGAATTTTGGCAATGTTTTGGTCTTTAATTACTGACCTTGGGCGCTCAGCACATTCGTCATCGTCCACACTGTCTCTTCCCCTTGAAAGTTGCTAATGCCATTCGAACACACGTGCACATGTCAAAGTTTTATCTCCATAAGCCTCGGTTAATATTTGAAATGTTTTAGGGGCTGATTTCTTAAGTTTCACAAGAAACTTGATGTTGATTCGACATTTCTCCAGCAGAATGCTGTTGCACGTGTTCATTCAATGCAGCAGTTCTCCCAATTGGCGTGATAGATTAAGGTTAAACTGGCAACATGGATAGAAGAAGTGCGTGGGATGACGTTACCAAACAGTTGCTGCAAACTTCACCCTTTTTTCAAGCTTCACACTTAGTCTCGGTTTTTGTGTCACACCTTGTACAATGAAATACAAGAAAAAGCAAGCAAAGGTAAATTACGGATTCCTTGGTTGATTACTGTTTAGGGAAAAGTTGTATATATTTTTGTAGAGTTAGAAGAGAGGAAGTGTAGAAACTTGCGCGCTCTCTCTCTTTCATGAATTAACGTTAAGTGTTTGCAGAGATATTGAGATTAATCGGTTATTTTTTGTATTGTGCATACATTTTCCGGAATAGAATGTTATTTATATATTTTTTGAATTAAACTAAATGTAAATTATATAGACTGAATTTTTTTACGTTTAAGATTTCCTCTGATTTCAGTACCCTTACTAGAAAAGTTCTTAAAAAATCTGCTACTAAATAAATTAATTCTATAATATTACAAGGAGTTTGGCTGAAAAAAAGTAAAAATTAATAAAATATTCTGATTAATCAGTTTACTGGATGTAATGGTAATTTTTTAATATTTTTCTGAGTTCATTTTTAGTTGAATTCATTAGAATTATAGTAAACTGTTTTGCATAAATATGCTTGCTAAAAAACTATTCCACTAACTATTTTAATTTCAAAAATGAAACTTTAACCGCATATCTTAAGTGCTACGAAATTCTGCAAAAAAAATTTAAAAAGTGCTCATTTAATTTCGTTTTGTTTTGAACTGTATCGCACATGTACAAAAAAGTTTTTCGATGAATTTAGTACTTTTTGACAATTGCATGGGTACATTTGATCTAATTAGTGAGAATATTTTGATATTATATCTCATTTCATATATTTGTGGAATAGATTAATTTTTGCGTATGACCAATTTCAATTTTAATAATCTTAATTCGCATCCAGTTACCGTGGATTAAAAATGTGAAAATAGTTAATCGTTGTAAAAAAAACATCTCAAGTTTTCCAGCACCTTATGTAATATATATATATATATATATATATATATATGTAATGACTTCTTCTAATTCTCCTTAACTGTACCCCGTGAAATTATTTTCTAGTTCTTTCGCCTCTGACTGTTATAATCTTAATCTAATTGTACGACCGCGTAATCTTAATCTTAATCGCTCCCGCTCATTTGCAGCCAATCACGACTCCTGTTATAAAAGAGTCGTACGACCTTCACCGCCACTATAAAAGCTCTGAACACACGGTTACGCGCGCTTTTTCGCTTCTTGTCATGATGTAGTCTGCCGCATCTAGTGTTTGTATATTTTGTGTGTCTTTTTGTGATTACGTACATCTATGTGTCGTCCTTGTCTTGCGTAAATGTTTTCAAGATGTATAATAAAAAGTTCAATTAACCACAAGAATGCCACTGCAAGCTCCATTCAAAAAATCCATCATTACTACATCGTCTTATTACATATATATATATATGTGTGTGTGTGTGTGTATGTGTGTGTGTATGTGTGTGTGTGTGTGTGTGTGTGTGTGTGTGTGTGTATGAAAATCTTTTAACATGGAACTGAGCAGAAATATTTTTCGTGTTAAATTATATTGCAAAACAAAAAACATATATTCAACAAAATTGAGTTTATTCGAGTACATTTTATTCACTAAGGATGATGACATACATGTAGGGATTGCAATAGCGGTATACCGGGATTCCGAATACCGGTATTTTCAGCCATTAGTATAATTTTGTAATACCGGTATTCACAAGCTTAAATACCGGTTTTTCGGTACTTACTAGAAGTTTTTTAAATTGTCTCCACTATATGTTTAGGGATTGGAAACCTAGCAAAATAGGTATACGTTCTTGTTTTTATGTCTCCCTAACGGGTGAAATTAATTAGACTGTGAATATAGAGTGGCATTGTACAATCAAGAGAAGTGATAAAATATGTGAATTATCCAAAGAGGTGGGCTAAAACTGTCCTATTACAGCTCAGAGCGATACTGCACACTCGCAGGATTCGTAGTCTGATATTTGTATCTGTGAAAACAAGGTTGTAGTTGTGAAGAAAGTGCGTATTTTATTTCGATATTTTTTTTTAATTTGGGAGTTTGTTATTCACATTGTATTTGTATATCATACTTGAATTTACATATCATCATGATTTTATAAATGAAAATGAAAAAGAAGAAAAAGAGACTAACCAATTCAAATTTGATCAAGTTTACAATAAAGTTTCTTAAAATTTTTTACCTACAAACCTTATCCACATTAAGAAGAATTCGGTACAGTTATCGAAGATGATTATGACATTAATATCGATAGTGAAAAAGAATTGTTACTAAAAAAATTAAGACTAAAAAAATTTCAACAAACCAAAATACAATACAGAAAACAGCTATATCCAAAATCATCTGACGAGAAATTGATTTATTTGAAGATGAGAGATTTAGAGGTAAATACTCTTGGAAAAAGTATATCACATATTGCTAACAATGCTACCAACTATTGTACATGCCGAAAGAGCATTTTCGACAGTTGATAGTTTTTGCATATAATTACGTTCCACGCTTAATGACAGTACAATTAATGCATTATGTTTTTTAAGATCACATTTCAAAAACTTGTAATAGTACAACAGACTGAATACACTTTTTTGGGATTTAAATAAATAAGATGCTCCTTTATTCTTTTTTGTGATTCTTTCTGTACTGCATTACAAATTAATTTTTTGTGATATTTTTACTCTAATAAAACAAAAAAATGAATAATAAATATAAAACAAAAATAAAACCTGCAATTTCTTTTTTTCCTAAAACTTCTATTAACGGTATTAAAACCGGTATCCCGGTATTAAGATCTAAAAAATACCGATTACCGGTATTGAACTTTTAGTCCGATATTGCAATCCCTACATACATGATAAATGATGATTTTATATGATTACATACAATTTATTTATGTGTATATATGCATGTATTTAATACAAATCTATGAAACAAAAATATTAACAAGAACTTAATGAAATTTAATACAAAATTTTCAAACTTTTTGAAAAACAAAGAATTTATTGATTTTTGGAAATTAATCTGATATTTTTCTTTGTATTGTCTTTCTTAGCGTAAAATTTTCAGCAAATCGTTCGTTGTCTACCATTTTGTTATTCATTTCCTCCTTGGAGTGTGCGTTTAAATAACTACGCATACTTTTCATGGTGTTATCCATTTCAGATGACTAAGGAACAGGAGTTGCATTATTTATTTTATTTTCGTCGTCGCGGAATTTGTCTTAATGATATATTTTGAGTTTTTAACAAATTCCAAAATGACTTTGTCTGCCATAATTGGGGCTGTACACACATTATCATCAACTACTGCAAAGAACACTTCTGACGATTTAGTAGGACAGTCCTATAATGCAGAAAATTAATGTGAAACCACTACTCTTTCATTTCATATCCGTCTTAAATCTAGTGTTTTTCCGGATTTTGTTTATTTCCAGAAGGGAAATCTTTTCATGTTAAGTGATCTTCGTTTCGTGTTAAGAGAAAAATATGCATGAAAATATCTAGTAGTTTTTCGGGACCGTTATATTAATTCGTGTTAACTGATTCGTGACTGATATTAAACGTATTTCGCATTAAACGTATTAAAATATAAGGATGATTCCTGGGAAATAGAATTTCCCTCGAATTTTTTTTCGAAACATAGAGAGTAATCCTCATGATGCATATAAAAAAAGTAAAAAGAAATTTGCAATTCCTTCATTAGAAATTATCTCTTATCTATTAATTATAAAGATTTACTTACTCAGCCAGTGTAAGTTACGAAATGCTCATGATGGTTTTGTCATAAGACCTTGAGGTGAATAGACATTTTAGTTCAAGAAAAATACTCCCAAAGCGAATGAATGCACTCCATTATTTATTCTAGAATGTCATGGGAATATTGAAAATGCCGCCAAAAGCTTTCAAGGCTCAAGGTGTTTTATGTCACATATTATACGCAATTTTAGAACTTGATAATTTGCTAAATAACGAAACAATAATATATATTTATGACTCCTTCCCAAGAGAAAAATAAATTCAGGTTTGATATATTTTAATCTTTATTTTGCATCATTTATGCAGTTAATTATAAAAACTATTATAGAATACAGTAAACCTCAACTAATGTGCGATTTTCAAATCTCGTCGACATGTCTTTCACCTCCCCTAATTGGTAATGTGATTAAAGATGTTGTTGATATTGCTAGGCATATAAATTTAGAATCGAACAGTGATGCCGTTTAAAAACTGTAGGATTCCAACAATCTGAAGCTGAAAATTAATGAGCTCATAGAAATGCATGAGCAAGAACAAGACATTGAAGAACGAGTCTTTAGACCCAGTTCAATCAGAAGATCAAATGCCGGTTGAGAATTTGACAGGTCTCAGTTTAATTGAAAAATAAAGATTTTAGTAAAAACAGATTCCAAAGAAGAGCGTATTTTTTCAAAAAACAAGGAATATAAAAAAACTATTAGCATAATACGAGGAATTTTACGGAAGGGGAAAAAATATGACTGATTCGGCAGGTTACTTACTTAGATTTTATGAAACCTTCTACATCCAAATAACTTCGGCTTACGATTCGTATTTGTGTTATCTAAGATTTTACTAAATGGTTTTTTACCTAAATTATTTTTTTATCCTTTCTCCGGTCCTCACCAGAAATAATTTACATGTATTTATACGCAAAATCATACCCGACTTAAGCGGTTATCACTCTGCCTCACCTATCGCGTAAGTTTGGGGTATTACTGCATAATAAAAAAATTATACTAATAATTCAGGGGAAAAATTGCTTGTAAAGCATTAATATATGTGATATGTCGCAGCTAGAGTATTAGATGCTGAATATATTTTAAGACTTGAAATTTGAGCAGCAATTTTTTTCCCTCACGCATGTAACCCTAATATTCAAACCATTTTAATCGAAAGAAATTTTTAAGGGATCATAATATGTCTTTTTAAGTGACTCCCTTTCTTAATAACAAGAAAAGTGGCTTACTCTAGACAGGAAGTTTTATGACAAGAATTATAAAAATTATATTATATTATAAAAAAATTTTAATTTTTCTCTTGACCAAGACATGTAAACAATTCCTGGAACGTTTTCCATTTCGTGTCGCTTTTGTACAATGCTTTTTTGTTTGTAATTACGTAAATACTAACCACTTTACTGATTATCCCGAGTTATCTCGGATTCATATGTATTGCAAATTATTATTATCCTGAGTTATTTCGGTTTCGTATGTATTGCTATTAATTCTTCGCCTAAATTATTTCAGATAGTAGCATTTGCGGAACGATTTGTTTCGTCACATTTTCCCTCGGCCTGAAGTTCATAATGAAAGTCAACCAGCTGCTTATTTTAACTCCAGAAAAAGAGGGGGAAAGTATTATAGGAAGATTCCCCCCCCCCATTTATTAGATTTGTGGAATTCCTACTTTTTGTGCTGTAAATCAGGAGGGGGGGGGAGGGTTCACGATCACCCAAAACAATTTAAAATAGAACTGGTTGGAAAACTAACGAAAGACTAAGAGCCAGCATTAGTCTTTCGTCTCTCTGACTTACCCCAGAGCATTCAGCAGATGTTATTTCTACTACTCACAGAAAAAACTCTAACGAGACTTTTCTCGTTTAAAAGATTCCAGAGAAAGTTCCCAATAAGAAAAGAGACCAGATACCAGTTTATTGAATGTCAAAACAAACCCACAAAGCATAATATTATTTTTCTTTTCCCTAAGATATCTCTGGTTAGTAAACTATTAAAAATAAATGCTTTAACACATGTAAAAAATTAAAAAATCAACTTAAAACCTGCATATGGTGTGATTTTTAGTTCTTTATATTTAATAATAAAATTAATAATATGATGATTTTTAAGTAATTGTTTTTAAATAAATTGGTAAAAGGAGCGGTTAATGGTGTTTCCCAAGTACAAAACAACCTTTTAAGAAAAAGTTAAGATGGTACATCCATATGTATTACGAAAGAAAAAGTTTAACTCCTCTTAAGAGAACCAGGACATGCTCGGTAGTGTAATATGCCAAAATTAAGACCCTTTGTTTATGAGACATATATCTTTTAAAATTTTCAATAGAGCTTAGAGATATCTTACATTGTTAATAAAGGTAATTTAATTATTCTGTAGAACTACAAAAATAACTTTTTAGTTCAAAAGTTTTTTTTTCCTGCTTAATTTAATTAATACGTAATTTTTGAGAACTCATAATACATACTTATGTTTAGGTACCATTTTTTTAAAAAAGTATCTTTTTTTTATGCAAAATATTTTTACACATATATAAAACAATACACAAAAGTCAGTGAACCTATTTTTTTAGTGAAAATTTAGTATAGTTTCTTTAAAAAATTACAAAACTTTGAAATTTGGAAAATTTTTATTTTTTTGCTTTTTTTATGCATGAAACCATTTTTAAAAATTTAGGCACTACTTTAATAGAAAAAAATTAGGTTCACTATATGCATAGGCATCTTGTATAGAAGTATAAAAAATCTGAAATCTTATAGTGCAATAGTTTTTTTTTTAAATGTACCTAAATGCAAAAAAATATGCTTTTGAGAAAAAGTGAAAAAAACTAAGGGTCAAAAGGGGCGTGGTCATTTTTATTTACATTTTTATTTTTCATATTTTAGGGCTATTTTATCAACAAACATATAAGTATTATACACATTTAGGTTCAGAAAAATATGCACTATTTTTTAGAACTAAAATTGAAAAATCGATTTTTTGAAAGTATATGATGTCATGGTTTTCTTAATATTAAAGAAAATATTACACTATAAATATGGAAGGGAAAAAACAGATGTGTAATGATGTAAACGTCTCAAAAGAATTTAAATCAAGAAAGAATACTATTTTGATCTTAAATCTGTAACCAAACACCTTATAATTTAAAGTCGATGTCATTCTTAATATTTTATATGATTTAATTATACATATAAAAACATAACTAGAATAAAATATTCAATTTAATGTATTTACATTTTAAATTGATTGTAAATACCATTATATGCTCAAAATATTCGCAAATAAATAAGCAGAAATGTACACCAATAGAAAAAAAACTCGGCATACATCTGTATGAAGGTTTTACTAAAATAAAGATGAATATGTGTATAAAAAATTGTAAGAAATGTGTCAAGAAGAAGCACCTAAGTATACTATAAAACATAAATATCAAAATATAATGAATGTTATTAATCACAGAACTTTTGCACACTACATCTTTTTAAATTAATGCAATGATGATTATCAAATTATAGGGAATATTGCTCAATTAAGCTGACTGATTAGTATTTACTCAGCTAATTTAATCATTTAATGTAATTGAATAATGACTGTCGGTTATTGACCCTGATTAGTTGCTTAAAGTATTGAAGTGATTCTCTTAATAGTATGTTGTATTAAGTTGCAACATCAAATACTTTTAAATGCGGAAAGATTTTGTTTATAGATATTAAGTTCGTTTACAATTAAATTTTGTCTAGAGTTGAACTACGTCATCTATATTTTTAAAAGAAAAAAATATATACAGAAAAGTCTTGAGATTTTAATTATGATATTATAATTAAGTTTTTAAATAAGAAAATGCTTTAATTAAATATTTTATGATCAAGTTTTTTTATTCATTTCCCAACCATAAGCTGAGTAGTTGTTTGAAGAAACTTTTATTGTGTTCATATTCTGAGAAATTATTTATTTACTCATAATACTGATAATTTATAAGTTATTAAATATAATGTTATACGTTCGCAATTTAAAAATAACCCATTCTTATAAATTATTTTCGTGAAAATCACCACTTTTTGAGATACTGATTATTTCTATATATAAAAAATACTAATAAAATATTTGCTTACACAAAAATTATTTAACCGTGAAAATGTTTCTTGTAAACATTAATTAATTTATTAATTTGATTTAATTGTTTAGTTTTAAGTAACATTACTCGTGTAGTTTTGAAATGCTTTGTTAATGAACAATAATTTGGTTAATTGAATATTGGTTCATTTAAATCAAAGCTATAGCGAAATTTTGAATGTGTGTATGAAACATTTTTAATAATATCAAACAGCGCAAGAGTGAAGAATTAAGTTACTAAGGAATGTATTTCGTAAATAGTAGTTGAGAGTAAGGGTTCGAACTTTAACCTTGATTTCATTTCATTATATAAATATGATATAAAAATTACGGGAAAAGAATTTCGGAAATAAGCCTTTATAATTACAACTCATTAGAAGTTTTACATTTTTATGCTCTTAGCGTGAAAGTTTCCCATACATTGCTTAAATGCACGTAAAATAAACCTTTTTCTACAGAAAAACTAAGAGAAAATATATATACATGTATGTATAAATATATATAATACATACATACGTACATATATATATATATAATAAAAGTCAAATTGTAATTCCTACAAAGCTAAGAATGGAGGAAAATAGATTTTAAAACCTATAAAAACTCGCCAAAATATAAGTAGACAATTAAAGAGTCAATTGACCAAAATGGAAAGCTTTTTTTTTATAGAGCTGTCACTGATTTAGGGCAGTGAAATAGCGTTAAACGTGCTTTACAGGATCCAACCTTCCCCATTCAGCAGAAAATTTCGTCATTATAGTGCAATAGAAAGTGAAGAAAAATCTTAGAAAGAATAATGAAGCCTGGCCTAATAATAGCATGTGTAAGCAAAAGGACAATATAAACCAAATAAACAGAAATGAATGTCTATTGTAAAATTGTACAAAATAGAATGAAAACACTTATTATAAAAGGTAATAAGTTGTTAAGACAGTATTAAGGGATTGCATTATTATCGTCTTTAATTAAAGTACACTAAATTTTGTGATATGGTTTGGATAAACATCTGCAAAACAAATATCACATTAAAACCACAAGGCACCACAACTTACGTTTAATGTTTATTTCTTCTAAGTACAGAGCATGGTGTGGTGGCCGAATGATCATGGTCGCAAACTCGTGGTCGGTGTGGCTGAATTATGGGCTAGAGATCTGTTGTCACTGAAAACCTGACATGTAGAGGGGCTAGTGGTCATTAAATCTGGTGTGGTGTGGAAGTTTGAAGAGTGGGGTGCCACTTAAATGTTGTCCTCGTCACTCGACCGAGGTCCGTCCACAATAGCCCTATGATACCACATTACTTAACTCCACGAAATAAGAATTAATATACATTTCTAACCCATGTATTGAAAACTAAAAAGCCTTTAACTTAACTCTTAAAAAACATTAATTTGTAAAGTAACATTAATTTTGGTTCCAGGGGATTTAAAACACACTAATTTGGTGACAAAAAGAGTAACAGTTTAATGATAGGAAGGTCAGGATTAGCTTTTTTAATTTATACAAAGCACGTTAAGCAGTGCGACTTTTAATTAGGAAGAGTGAGATATTGATTCATTTTTATTTTCATCATTTATCTGTGGTTCATAATTACAATATTCGCCACCGATATCTCTCTGCGAAACAAATCGAAAATTCATGCTACAAAACAGTGTACGATGTTCTTGTAGAATATAATTAATGTTACCAATGTTATGATTTTCTTTGAAACTCATTGTTGTGTTTGATAGACGTGCATTGATTGCAGCTGTTTAAAGTAAATACTTACTATAAGTAAACACATTCAGCATTCATAAAACAAAACAAAAAATAATGTTTTTCAGAAATAAAAATTAAGTTTTAATTAATTTACTTGTTATTTGTTTTGTTTTACGCTACTCGTTCAGTTACATTTACGTGTTATTTTTTCTGTAACATGTATTTTCTGCACCTTTCTTATTATTTTGTTATAACTGAGTGTTTAATATAGATATCGAAGAAAAACATTTGTTGGAGTACAATAAACAAGTAATATATTACCAGATTCTGGACCCAAATACAAATTCAAAGCATGCGAATGGCTGAATAGTAGCACTCAGCAAAAGTATGAAAAGAATAGAAATAAAAAATTTAATAGTTTATGCATACTACCATTACTTTATATAGGGACACTATAATTATATATGAATTTTAAAAAAACTAAGTGAATAAATAATTGTATCTAATTTTAGAATATGGAGGTAACTATCTAGAAAAAATGATAAATTTATAATAATAAACTATTAATATTCGATGAAATTTTATTCCTTACTATTTAGAATTTATTTATTCAAATAACTATTAATAAAACTATGTATATATATACAAAACACACACAATCCGATTAAATCCAATAAAGACCTCATTTCAATATCGTTCGCTGACATTGCATTAGAAGCAACATGAGGAATTTTGGAAATTGATATAAGAATTTTGAGCAACTATTAAGTGATGAGCAGAATACATGAGCTGAAATCTCATTCATGTGCGTTACATAAAGACTCACAGCCCTTCTACTCGACTATCTGGAAGGACGAGAAATGAGCTTGCTACTCTTCATTTAAATCCGGTTTTTTTCCAACTCGGATGCCATAGTCCCTGAAACAATAACAAGACGCTAGGATTTGAAAAAAGAAGATATTTCTAAATTTAAATTCTCTTGAATTTTTATTGAATAGTGTATAAATAGAAGGGAATGTTCGGAATAAAAATTTAAAACAATGTAAAATTCGGATGATTTCAACAAAACGTAAACTTTAATTATTACCTTGAAAGTTCTTAAGTTATATAAAATAGTAGGTTTCTGTCAGAGTTAACGTACTTAAGACTATATTTAAACATAAAGATCGTTGAACATGAAGTTAAATTTTGCATTTATCAAACACTAAGATCCTTTTTATAGCGGATTAACACTTTTTTTTTGTTGAATATATTCTCTATTTTTCTTCCTTAAAATGTATTTAGGTTAATGTAAAACAAATATATAAATCATTAAGGAAAGAAATGAATTAATTGTTATATTATATACCTCTGCAGTTCAAACAGATTATTGTATTTTTCAAGACAATATCTCAAGATGATATTCCGAAACTGCAAGAAGATTTCAGAAGCACGATTTTTTTTCACTGTTTTTAACAGGTGTTAAATGCTCAAATTACGTTTTTGTGTTAAAAATTTACATAAAGCTAATTAAAATGAATCAAAAATATTAATTCAATATCGTTTTTAAAAATGTAGCTTTAGAACAATTTCAACTTTATGACATTATCTTATATTACGGCATACAACGTGCACTTTTAACACAAAAAATGAGATTGAAATTTACGAGTACACGTTATGCGCCGGGTATAAAAATAAGAGCTTTAAAAATAAAAGAAAATAAGCACAGAAAAAAAAACTCCTACATATATATCGAAATACTATTTGCTTAAAAGAAATGACATACCTTATGAACTTAAAGAGTTGTAGTTCTGGAAGTAAACTATATTTTCAACAGTCTGAGATAATACCTCGAATAAATGAGTTCGAAATATAAGAACATTAAATTTTAGGTTTCTTCGTAAAAAAGGGGGTGCGCGTTATGCAGCGAATATACCTAAAAACTATATATAAAAAATGTAGTTTGAAAGTATAGGTGTGCGTAATACGCCGGATTCCATTACACATTTTAGAATTAAATTACAAACTAAGTGTAACTTTGAATTCATTTAAAAACCCAAACTGGCACATTTCAATTTAATCAAATAAAAGTAAAAATACTAATTGAAAACTAACGAGAAACTTGTAGCAGTCTAGTTATAAAAATATATTATGTGCTCCATTTTTATTTTGTCAAAACTATGAAATAAATGTAGTTATTTTTGTAAAAGGTTTTATTTCTCATCACTTCATAAAAAACACCTTTTACTTAGTTAAACTAAATCAAGAAGATCCCTTAGTTAAAAATAATGTATTATGTCCGTTATACATTTTTAAATGCTTATTTAAATGAAACTGTGAAGGAATAATCGATCACGCTCGAAGTTTCACGCAAATCGGTCGTTAAAAAGCGCTACAAAAAAAAAGGGAAAAAAAAGACCACCAATGAATAAATGTATCTTAAAAACTTTAGCCTCCAACTGAGCGTAATGGTGTGTGTACGGAAGTGACTCCACTCTCTCATTAAAGAAGGTTAACGCCGCTGTTAGCCATGAACATGAAAATGCACATAATAAAAAAAGGGTGAAAGTCTTATAAACTCTGGAACCAGTCCAAAAGTAATAAATATAAGGTAGCCTAACTTATTTTATCCTCTGGTAAAGTGAAACAAACAATCAGTAATGTAGAAACATATCCCCAGGCAGAAATTTACCAAGTTCGTCTTTTGCTTAGCCGAGGGACAGAAATGAATTTATGGGGGCAATGCGTTTATTTTGGATCACTACCAAATTGTCGTCGCTGTTTCTAGGAACACTGTAATAAGGAGTCCAAAATTTCTTGAAGTAACGCGGATATACATTATGAGCGATCTTTTTCACACTTACTCGTATTACGAAGATGTTTACGTGCGTTGCGATGGTTGTTATTTCTCCGAAACAGAAATTGTTTATTTATTAGGTTTTAAGTTGCTCTTTTTCTTTTTTTACTGGAGCAGTTGAAATTAAAATATGAAGTGATTAAAGTTGTAGTTTCTAAATCAATGGAAGAGGATGTTAGCTTCTTATGGAATGATTGATAAATCTTAAACCAGCAATTATCAAAATGTGGAGCACGCCCCACTAGGGAGGGGGATCGAGCATATCGAAAATTTGAAAATAAAAGATGATTTTAAAATTTTTTTTGAAGGGAAGCAGAACAAAATACATTTTGACATAATAAAAATAAAATACACATTCCCACTGATATAATATGCTTATAAATGTATCAGTGCTGCACAATGATACATTTATAAGCTGTATCATTGTGCAGCTCATTGAGCAATCAGTACTGTAACGCGAAAAAAAAAATTAATGTTGAAAAACGATTCACATTAATCTTTTAACCTTTATAGTTAGAAAACATTAACAAACTCCGTTATAATATAAATTCCAATCTTTGGGTAATTATACAATTTTATTAGCATCTAAAGTTTTAGAAATATGTTTCAAAAAACGATTTTGTTAACAACAGAATTCATTTCGATGTTCCTCAGCGTAGGCTCAAAACTTAAAACAAGACAGTTAAACTTAAGAAGAATTCTAAAAGAAGTTTTCTAAAGAACTTACGTTTAAAAGCAAAAAGATTAATTAAACATAATTTATAGAGTAAACAAGAAAAAATTAAACCTGTTCCCTAAGCTATTCTGCTAGATCAAAATGTTCGCACTATTGTTATTATTGATTATCCATTAGCTTGTAGGATACTTGAATTCTTTAAATATTCGCGTAGTTGCTTCTGTATTATTTTTTTTTAAATTAAAAAAAATAAATTATTTATCAAAACGTTTAAACGCCAGAAACCATTTAAAAAAGAAAGTTGTTTTAATTTGTAATTTTTAACTCGATAAATTTAAATCGCATATTTTTTGGCAAAAATTAAGCGAAAAAAATTCCAAAAACGGCTTGATAAATTTTTTTCCAATTAAAGCTTACGTAATATATCATTTACATAGAGCCATATTGAAAAAACATTGGAAAGTTCTTTTAAAAAATTTATTTCATCAACAATCTAGCTTTCGATGTTTTTTTCTCAAATGTTATTTCGCTCGGAGAAACAAAGAAAGAAAGAACGGAAAAAAAACCCGCCAGTTTATGTGATACAAAAATATTGCTTCAAATTACATAACCTCCAAAAATCTTTTTTCGCTACCCACAAAACCTAATTAAAAAAAACATCTAATGAAACCTTTTGTAGAAGAGAAAAATTCTCCGCAGTGCATATTACGAAACGAAACAAACACGGCCACGGATGTTTTGGTGGCAGTGAGTTTTATTTATTTATTTACTTGTTTATTTTTTCTTTCGTTCCTGTGGCTAGTTATTCTTAATAGCAGCAGCATGAAGGATGACTGACGAAAGTGAGAGCAAACGATAAAGCGGAAAACCTGTTAGTCTGTATTTAGGTCAGTGAAACGTTCACCCGGAGTTTTCGAATTGAGAGCAGGAGTCACAAGCTGACGTCATCGTGAAACTTTCACGATGCTCGTCTTTCCTTTGCAGGAGCAAAAATAAATTCACCGATAGGAGAGTAAAGGTATAAGGGAAATAAGGAATGAAAAAAAACCCGCTTTTGATGTTCTTTGGATGTAACAAGGAAGCGTTTATTCGCAGTGTAAAAATAATACCAGAGAAGAACTTTTGAACCTCGTATGACGTGACTTATTTCCGTTCAAATACCCGGTTAGAGGAATTATCACACACTTCAATTCTTTCATGACCGATTTAGGAACTAAAGCACACAGGCAGTATTTTGTATTAAAAATATAAATAGATATCTTAAATAAACGAAGAAAATAAATCAGGATGAGAGTGAATTTGGTCTTTATTGAAGATCAATTTTAGTGCCTTTTTCTCAGATGAAGTGATTGATAACGATCTTCACCTCTAAAATAAATAAGTGATCAGTAATTAAAATAATAATAAATAAATAATAACAAAGGTTTAAAATTGAACACTGCGATGTACTAGAATTCATCCCCGATAGCAAGTGTCCTCTTTGCTATTTTGTTTAAGGTAGAGCAAAAATGGGTCCGACGATGCATTTTTAAAAATTGCTTTTAGAAAGTTTTAGATTAGTGATTTTTAGACTCTTTGTTGGTGTACCTCTTGAAATACATATACAGGGTGTCCCAAAAATAGAGCTGAAACTCTGCACAACCAGATTCCTGGTCGGGAGTCCATAGAAATGCCCAAAGAAGTGTACTTGTTCTTTTTATATTTTACGAGAAAAATACGGTAAATGATATTCCATGTTGCCTGGGTTCATTATTAGGCTCTGGTTTATTTCTGAGCTCCTGTGCGTGATTTATTGAATGTGGCAACCTTGGTCACTGGATCGGAAATGGGGTCCAGTGCTATGACCACCAAGATCATCGGATCACACACTATTAGATTTTTTTCCTGTGGGGCCATCTCTAGGATTTCGTGCGTGGAGACGTAGTGGCCACACAAACAGACTTAGTCGCTCTTTTGCATGTTGCTTGAACTTCGGTGGGCACTGAGTTGCTGCGACATGTCCATTCATCCATTCCACGGCTCGCACAACCCTGTCTCGATATGCACGGCGGATACTTTGAATATCTGTCTTTTTGACTATTTACAAATACTGCATTTGATGCAATACGGTGTTTTTTCCTTGCACTAGCTGGAAAGTCATACTTTGTTTTTCGTATTTTTCTCATAAACTATAGCTCGTGTAGGCCCAGTTCTTTTGCCATTTTTAAGTACTCCCAAAGAGGAATCTGGTTGTGCAGGGTTTGGGCGCTATTTTTGGGACACACATTGTACATATATATATGTGTGTGTAATAATATAATATTTACTCACAATTCTAATCTTATATATTTTATGTCAAAATCTTAACTCTGAATAGCTTAATAAAATAAATGATGATGTAATCAATATCAAGAAGTTTTTAGCACGTTTTTCACGTAGTGGAACAAAAGCGCTATTAGGACACAAATTTCGTCTTCGTTCCATATTTTGTTGTACCTTTTTCTCAGCCAATAAGCAACCAATTGACCTCGGCTTTCGGCATTTGGTCGCATTTGTGCCCTAGATGAGCCGAATCATATTTAAATTTTCCATAGTTTTCCCGAATTTTCCTACAAATTTTCCTGAATTTCGCTAGTTTTTTGCTTTTTTATAGTGCTGATACAGATTTGTGTCATTATTTCTTTTCAGCTCAATAGTAGTACATTTAGAGGAGTGGTACAGTACTACTTTCTGTTAGTAAAAAGTCCATTAGTTGCATTATTGTAAAATACAAACATGTGAAAAACGCGCTAAAATTACTTGGCCATGCCAATGACTGATAGCTTGTTTTTTACTCTACCATGGTTACTATTCCAAAAGTGAATACCATCTCAACGTTAACTACACAGATTATATATATATATATATATATATATAATCCAAATTTCTCTACAAGAGAGAGATGAATAAACATGATTAAAACTGAAAAGAATTGAAATTGCAAGATAACGAGACAGCAGAATTTAAAAGGAGATATGAAAAATTAAAATAACAGAGTTAAATATAAAAATGTAAAAGAATGGATGCTACAGTATTATCAACATTGCTGACTTAGGACAGTTTATATATAAAAAACTTTTTTATATAAAAGTGGGGTTGAACATGTTTTGTGGCCAGCCAACCTTCCCCCTTTCTGTTAATAATACTGAGCAAAAATCTATTGAAAATACTGGATAGGAAATCTAAATCCATTATAAGAAAAAGGTAACTTACCTAAAAATTGCATACAGAAATGCAGAGCCCGCGCTAAATCTGAGTACAATGAACAAGTTATTGCCAGTATCTGAACCCAAAAACAAATTCAAAGCAAAGCAATGGCTGAAAAGTAGCACTTAGCAAAAGTATGAAAAGAATAGAAATAATAAAATAAGAATTGTAAGCATGCTACCATTATCTTAGGGACTCTAAGATTATATGATTTAAAAATTATAATAAATTTAAAAAATAATTTTATCTAAAATTAGAAATTGGGGGTATCTAAAACTATCTAGGAAGAGTAATATATATATAAATATAGAGAGAGGGTTTTGTATTTAATTTGTATATATTAGAGGTTGAGAGAGAGAGAATGCTATTTCTATTTGGATGTATCCTTCTCGACTACTTTACATTTGTTTGAGTAACGTGAAGCGATTGGGAGACACAATCAAATAAATAAGAAGATGAATAAGAGTAAAAATCAGCAGTTTAATTGCAAAAGAAATAAGAACAAACAAATTTAGAGGCATCTTTTTCAGAAATGAAATGATATGCTGTATCATTCTATTTAATAATATCTTGACATACTTTTTCATTCTAGATGTCACGATATACATTATTTTGTTAATTAAACAATTCATGTTTCCCTATTAGTTTGTGTTGATTAGTGTTTAAAAGAAACAACTCCCTATGAAGTAGATTCCGGTGATTTTTTTTAAAGTTATATAATGATAAGGAACTAAAGAAACCATTTTAGATATTAATTATAGACACAAATTTAAAGTTAAAAAATTTAAGCTATACGTTTAACTTTTAGTTAAATCTTCGTGTATTATAAGTTTAATATTTAGCATTACATATTAAGCTTTAATATTAAACATTGATGTAATAATTTATTTAGTTATCAAAGTATTTAGGGGAATTGTTTCGTAATTTAGAACTATAATAATATTTTATTTGCATGTGATCCATTTATTTTATAAATCACATCAAAAGTCGTCAGCAATGGGGCTGTAAAGTCAACACCAAGCTTTTTTAAAAACGATTTTATTCAGCGAGCAATCGACAGACCTTACGCTGGAAGAAAACGGAGCCAAGTGAAGTCTAAGTAGCTTTATCACTTATGTCCAGATGTTTTAAGTACTCTTCTTAGTTATGGGTTATGCTTGAAATTTAAGGATGTTATATGGGCTATAAAAATAATGATCTGGGATTAGAAGTGTTGTTTGGATCATTTATTCAGAGAAATAATTGGGTGTTTAAATTAAGATTTGAAGATGTAACAGGTTAATTAACAGATGTTAAATTAAGATTTAAGATTGAAGATGTAACGGAAAATAAAAGTAAAGTGTAAAATAGGAAATTTAATTTTAGATCTATTTTAATTATCCTTATATATATATATATATATATATATATATATATATATATATATAGAAGAATGTATAGAAAGAGCAAAAAAGCAATATAAACTACATAATTTAGCTTTAAGACAAATAAAGAAATAACAAGAAAGCTAATTTTTTCTCTCATCCACAGGAATATTTTTTTTAATAGGCCTCACAACTATATTTTGGTAAGAGAATCTTTGTATTCAGAAATAATAGTTCTTAGTAGTAACATAAATTTTTTTTAGTCTGTCTGTTATGTGCCTTTTTATATTTTAGTTCAAAAAATACATTTTACTTGCTATAACTACTTTATAAATTTGCCAAATTCTAAGTGACGGTAATCATAAACAATTAAAAGTAAATAAAACGTTATTTCTTAAATTACTTCGGATATCATTTGAAATTGAATATTTTAGACAACATAGTTTCCTCTTTGAAAACATGAATTGCTTAATTTAAAATTGTGAAACCAAAAAATTTTTAAGCGTAACATTGAAAAAATGTCGTACAATTGATCAATACACGATTGTTGGAAACATTCGAATTTGTACTTATCAATACCCACGAAAGTTTTGAACAAAAAGTGCAATAAATGGACTGCTTACTTCACAAAAGTTTAAACCTGTAAGGGACATCCTCTAAATAGAATTTAAGCAAAAATTATGAATGATAAATGAAAAGCACGTTTTGAAATGTACTTAAGTAAAAGAGAACATCCTTGAGAGAACCCTTTAATTTGTTTCATTCTTCGCTAATATCTATACTAATTTAAAACGGTGACACTTCATTACTGAGAAAGGGAAGTTAAATTTAATTACTTCTAGTATTTTTAAATGACTGTGCAGATTCGAGTGAATGGATATTTTGAATTTCTTTTTTAGTTCATACTGAGCTGTCAATGCTTTTATTATTGTTGTAAATGTATGAAAATGTAAGCAAATTGTGAAATACGTGAAATTTAATAATTTAGAATCAAAACTTCGTAATAGGAACAATTTCTTTTAAAAAGATGTATGTAAAAAATGAAAAGCGATAACTTATATAATTTCAAGCAAATATTCCTTATATTGCAATTTTTTTCTTTTTTGCTAGACAGTTTATTTTCATACATTGTAAAAAAGTCAATAATATTTACTTCTTTTAAGCCAATAAGACTATACATTCGATGTCCTAGTTATTATTAAAGATGTTATGAAAATACACGTGTTTAAACATATCATTTACTTGTGTTTATCTAAGATGACTATTTTTACAACTTAATGTATGTTTAAATACGCTTTCACTTACTGAGAGGTATAAATCAGGTAAAACAATTGGCTAGATAAATATAAAAGTGGTTTCCTAAGGAGGAGAGAAAAGAGAGAGTTTTTGTTCTTTAAAAATATTTTAAATTGAATGTGTAAAATACTCTTTCCTTCCTAGGCACAAAATAATTTTCAATTGTGATTTGTTTTTGGTAAAAATACAGTTTAAATCAATATACACCAGCTAGTAATCCATTCATCACAAAAAAGGTGTTGAACAAAGCAAACAGATAAATGTAAAATATTTATATGAATTCTTTTCTTTTCATCAAATTCGGTCTTTTTTCCTGTGTTAATTCGTTGCATTGTTAAAGAAAAATAATTTGTTTTGAGTGAATATTTTTTTTCCAAATGCGTTCTTAAATCATGATTGATGTATGAAAGAAAACATTTTCTGTTAAGAAAACTCGATAAATGTCTTCAGTTTCCACTTTAAATTGTATTTTATAAAATTCTATTTTTTTAATGAAAATTATTGAATAAAAAATACTTATAAATGAGAAGATTAGTATTTCGAATCACTGTTTTCTAAAATACGGTAAGATCTGAACAATTCGTATTGGACATTTTGTCTTATTTATTGCTAATCACGGCTACTGTGAAATCTTTTACTTTCTAACTGTGTAAAATTTTACAAATCAAGAGTATAAGAATTTCTTAGGACATTTAATACCTCCCTTGGTGTTAATTCTTGAATTCTGATTTTGATGTATTGTTCCGTTAAATGCCCTTGAACTTTCAAT
>BMAO01013298.1:0-23970 GCA_019973975.1 Trichonephila clavata | reverse complement strand
TGGATGAAAATAAATGAAGTTATGTATCAGATTCTTTATATTTAACCAATATTAAATATTTTATACTTTTACTCATTACAGAAAGGTAGAAAAAATTATATTCTTACCGTAAAATCTGGCATATCATGCATACCATCGTATAACAATGCACTTATACTTTCAAGTAGCAATTTTTAATTTCTATGTTTATTGCTGTATAATGTGCACCCCCTTTTTCATGAAGAAACCTGAGATGTATGTGAGCCATGCTCTTAAAGTTTGAAAGTCATTTATTCTAAGCTTTAGTAAAAAATAGTAACATCTAGAAGTGCAACCTTTTAAGTTCATAAGGAACGCCATTTCTTTTAAATGAACAACATTTCAATCTATGTAGAAATCTAAATTTTTTCCTATGCTCACGTTTTTTAAAGCTTTCATTTTTATTCCTAACATGCACACGTAAATTCAATCTTATTTTTTGTGTTAAAAGTGTACATCATACGCCAGATTTTACGATCATATTACCACAACAATGACAATGTTCAAGATAACTTGTTAAGTTGGTGACCCTGATTTTGCATGTGTCGTATGCGCCAGATTGACAACCATGTGTTATTACATATAATTTCGACAATATGGTTGCAATAATATGTAAGTACCAAAAATTAATACGGCTTGGGTACAAAAACTCCTATTTGCAGGTATGTTGTACACAAGTGGGAAAAACATAAGAAATCTTGGTACTTATGTATTATCGCAACCAACTGGCGACATTATGAAATGAAACACCTGTTTGCCAATTCAGCACATACAACTCACAGGAAATTGGAGGATACTTGCATATTATCGCCAATTCTAAATAACTCGCTGAGTTGGCCACCCTGATTTCCTATGTGTGGTACATGCTGAATTGGCACCAAGGGCTTATTTCATATAATGTCACCAATAGGTTGCAATAAGACACAAGTACCAATCGGGGTTGCCAACTAGGCAAGTTATTATTAGATTTGGCATTTGTTGTGATAATACCTAAGTGCTGAAATCAGTAGTCTGACACACATGAAGACCCAAAAATTTAAAATATAGTTTTAAAAAACACGCTTTTATCGAACTAAAATCTCAATATAAGAATAAAATGATTAACGAGAAAATGTCATTGTGGTAAAAGCGTGGGGGCTTTGTACTACAATTTTTACACTAACTCTGCATTTTGGAATAGAACTAGTGTAATAAATTTAACAATTAATATTGAGCACCCCACGCTTTATACTCAGTTATTATTTTTTCCAGTTTTCAATTTCTTTAATTTTTCTGCTTCTTTTCTTGGCATTTCTAAATACCTTGTGTTCTATTTCTTTAAATCCTGGCACTCATATTTTTCTAATTTGTTTTCTATAAAAAATTACCTAAATTTTTGCTTCTTAATGTAATTCTTTTTTGCCAGGAATACAGCCATTCTTTTAAATTATTTTCATTTTGAGTTCGTAGTAGGAGACTGTCATCGTTGATTGAAAACTATCGGATGGCAAAATTTTATTTGCAGCGATTTCAAAACCACTTCTTAAAAGATATTTAATGTGTAGTGTACTGATAACAAATTAGTTCCTGTATATATATATTGTTCCAATGTGTGATATTTTTTGAACTGTTGTTTTTTTAAATGTGAAATTCAGAAGATGCCTTCATGTGTAATATTTATAAAATTGTATTTTTTAAACCTTTTAACTTGTTTCTAAATTATGAATGCTTTATTTTTAATTTGCATTAATTTCATTTCTGCTTGTTAGCATTAATCTTCATTTTTAATATTTCCACTCATAATTTATTTTAAATTTTGCACATAGTTCAGAATTTTTCTTTTTTTTATATGTATATATTTTATGGATAAAAATTAATCTATGAATTTCATACATTTTGCACTTTCTTCCAAAGACCATTATTGGTTTCACATTGTAGCCTTTATCATCATGTTCTAAATACTCATATGGCGCATACATAACACTACATGTGTTATGCTAAATTTTGTAGATAGCCGTTTTGAAAACTATATAATTATAAACAACATTTGTAAAAATTTTACTCTAATGAGGAAAATTTCAAAATTACACTCAGAACCAGCTATTTATAAGTTTTCCAGTAAATAATTTAGATGACTCACAATCCTAACATGTAATTTATTTGAAACAACACTGTTTGGAAAGGCATTTTCACTCACATTTCATAACTCAAAGACATGATTTGATAAAAAAAAAATATAAAAGCTGTTTATTTATGCACTTTTATACACTAGAACCTATATTTAAAATGATAATTCAATGTATATTATATTAAAACAGCTGTTCTGTACAAATAAGGATGGAGTTGACTATAATATAGATTAGATACTGTTTATAAAAAAATAAGTTATTGAAGAAAAGATGTTTCAAAAATTCACTTATATTCTTGTTTATTTTTTAATGGATATATGTTATGTGTACAATTTCCAGAATAAATATTTCAACAATATGATTTTGGTTTGTTTTATTTTTTCTTGTTAACAGTGAATAATTGAAAAAAGGTATTGAAAATAAAATGCTGTACAGCAAGTAAAATTGCTAAATTATGATTCTATTGGTCCTTATGATGTTATTTTTTCTTCTGAATGGGTGCTGAAAACTTCTCTAAAAGCTCTTTCCAGTTGGTTAAAAACTGAATGTTTTGTTAATGAAAAAATGTACTGTTTTAGTTTGTTTTTACATTCTTCTAAGGACTAAAATTTTTAAGTATTTTAATTTAAAAAACATTAACTTAAAAACTATAGTATTTGTTTTCTTTGGTGATAGGAGAGTGTAAAATCAGTTGATTTAACAAAAAACGAGCTTAATTTGTAATATAGCAATGCATTTTCTTTATTTCCATGTGGATAGATGTTTCTATTTAAACAAAACAATTAATATAAAGAGTACTTACACACCTGGGCCTAATGAGTGTAGTTTAGTCAAAAGGTTTTTTTCTTCAGGTTACATAATATGTAAAAAAGCTATTTCTTCCTGGCATTGTTTTGAAATTTTTACTTAGAAAAATCTGTTATTATTCATAATGTTTCCTAGATATTTCTAATAACTTATTATGAAGGGCTGAATTTTTTTAAATAAAAGTTAATTTTCTGCTTGTATATGATTTTAAGGAAACAATATAATGCTTCTAGAGAAATATAAAATAATGAATCAAATTGCTTTTTGGAACTAGTTCAAAATGCATACACATTTGTTTAACTATTACATCGAATTCATTTTTGGCAGTTTTCAAAGATTTATATTTGCGGTAAAGTTCCAAGACATGCAGTTTGTGATCAAATAATAGTTGCATTTTTTTTCGAAAAGTAATATTTTTGTTGATACTTGCGTATTGTCGCCACCGTATTGGCGACATTATATAAACGAAGTACATGGTTGCTAATTCAGCGCGTAGGACACATGCGAAATCGTTACTGCCAATTTGGCGAGTTATCTTTAACTTAGGCACTTTCGCGACAATACGTGAGTACCTTTTTGTTACACACAATAAATGTAAAATGAATTTTGTTTCGAAAGTTAAGCGTAAAAATTTCATGAAATGAAAATAAAATAATACGTAAGATGAAGAAAGTGAAAATTTACACAACTCAGGTATCACATTTTTAAATCCCTTAAGATTTGGGTTAATAAATATTTTTCTGTTAAAAATTCATATTAGATACAACAGTATCGAAAAATAAATGCTATACATACTCATTTTGTTTTAAACTCAATTTGATACATTAACAGATTCAAATATGAGTGCATTATATTCTCATTTTGACTTCATCCTCAAAAATTTGATCCCGTAACAGGTTCAAAAATGAGAATGTACTTGTTGCTCAATATGAGAATATGCCGATTCTCAAATTTGAGTACGCGTGCATCGGAGCTATTTTGAGAATGTGAAGTACTCAAAAGTGAGCTGTTTGCTCTCAGTTTTGAAAATCGTTTCTCGCAGTGTATATGATTAAAAGACCAGATCGGCGCCGGCAAACAATCTTTCTGCGACCTAGACGGACTGTACCTGATTATAGTCTGGGGTGCAATGTTCTATGACAGGAAGATCACTCTTGAGGTTATTCTACGCTTTCTGCTTACAAGCGTACATCAATCTGATGCAATGGCAGTTGCAACTGCCATTTATGTACATAATTCAAGGGGGTGTTTTCTTGCGCCTTCATAAACGCCAGTTGTAACCCAACATCTATATAGTGTCGAGATGTTGCTTTGACCAACCAGATTCTCCAATGGAGCACGAACAGCGGTGTCATCCACAAACAGAACTAAATGTCCATATATTAACTGACCCATGGTCCAAGTGCAACTGGTGTGTATTTCCTTCCAGGGATGTCTTACGACTTCTTGAGAGCCTGGCTCTATACACAAGATGGCAAATATATAAATAATCATGACTTACAGTCTCGTAAACATAGGCAAAAACTAGCTCGATCGACTGTAGCCTTTAGACTGAATGATGTTGTATGGTGGAAAGCCTAGGCCTTGACATGGACGACGGTCATCACATATTAATGCAGTCTTGCCATTGTTGCCAGTTGGCCTATAATTAAAAAATCTCACTTTTTCGGAGTATATGCCTTAGTAATATTTGACGATTAAAAATATTCGGATCATGATCTTATTGAGTCGACAACGAGACAAGGCCCCTCACCAAGGTTAAGGCCCGGGCTCAGTTTCCTCATGCCTTCAAACGTCCCTAGTTCCATCCCACAAACTGACTACCGTATTTACGCAAATCTATGCCGCAATTTTTTTCAATGTTAATGCTACTGAAAATCAGGTGCGGCTTAGAATAGAAGAGAAAAATATTCGTGGTATGGGGCAATTACAAGTTCATGTAAGTGTTTGAAAGTTTATAATATTTGTAAAATAACTAATTATTCACTTCTTATTAGTTCTCATTTTTTTAAATTTTAATTTTGTAAATTGGGTATCGATAAACCATTTTCACACAAAATTGAGAATTTGGGGTGCGGCTTAAAACTGACGGTGGCTTAGATTCGAATAAATACGGTATTCATGTTTTGCATGCTTGCATTCAAAACTGGTGGTTACATCCTGTTATAAATGTACCATCATTTCACACTTAAAATTGTTCTTTTCGCGCTGACATTAACCAATTAAATATGTAACCTAATAATACCTATTAATATTTTATGTACTGCTGAAGTTTTATTAGTCTACAAACAAAAATTTCTTGATGATTAGGAATTTTTTTCTCCATCATTGTAAATAAAATTGATGGACTAAAATATCACTCAGTAAAACACTGTACCAAATATTTATTTTTATATTGAAAATGAAAGCAGACAACCTTGAGAACTTCTAGCTACACCCTCTCCATAAGCGTGATTTCAGGTGAAATAAAACATTTCATATACAAAATCTTTATTGAATAAAGTGATGTACAAGTTCCATCCCACGGGTTATATACACATAAAACAGGCAGTGACGAGTTCGGAGTCTACGGTGTGTCCTCCTCTGGCTTCCTCCACAGGATGGATTGGGTGCCGAGGAGGTCGAACACAGTGGAATCTGTCTGCTCGCTCTTCCCCGAGGACTTGTGGAGGTAGAGGAGTAAGCTCTGCAGGGAGAGTACCTGAAGTTTCAGCTGCCGGTTTTGAGACGTTAATTCCTCCTGGTCTTTTTTTCAGTCTGCGGGAGGAAATAAAGAAAATGAATTTGTTCAAAACATTCATAAGTCAAAATCCCACCGGTAAGTCAACACTTGTTTACAATCTTATCGTTCAGGGAATGGATTCATTTACTTTCGTTATAAATGCAAAAACGTTCCGCCATAAGATCCCGTCAAAGGTTACAGATTTTATAGCCGGAGATTGGCAACACGTTTCTCTGGTGGAACTAATGTGTCGTAGCCTATCACTACCTCTAAGATTATTAACTCCCCTTCGCGTGTTATCTAAATCTGAATGTGTTGAATTCATAATAGATTACTACTTATTCAATAAATCAATCTTTTTTATTAACTTTTCTTAATTGAGAAATTACACAAATACTATTCAAATTTTAAGAATAAAACACAGTGGAGTATGAGAAGAATTCAATAATTATGAACAACGGAATCTTAACTGAATCTACGGCAGTCGACGCGTACAATTAAGCTACACACTTAGATTTAATTTGAGAGACTAAACTAACCTGATATCCTTTGTTATGGCAGGTTCTTCTAACTACTTCTTCAATATTTGGATTCCTTTAATAAGTGGCTTCAATCTCAGCTATCTCTCAGTTCTATCTCGAACTGATTTTACGTATACTTTTCAATAGACTTTACTCCCGACGACTATATTTCCACTAGAAAAACTACTCTCTCAATTCATTCCACTTTTCATTTCATTTCCCCTCTCATTTCATTTTCGAACTCGCTAAACCCGAACTTATATAAAATATCTCATTTGTATAAATCACACTTTGGCTCTCGGTGGAGATTGGTTGAAATAAATAAAATATAGAATATTTGAGAAGGTTAGTGAAACGCGTAAGCACCCGTCACAAATGTAATAAAGAAGCGTTTGCGTTCCTGTCCGACAATTGATCTCTGCCTACTTTAAGGTAATGACCGTAATTTAGAAAAAAGTTTATAAATGGATAGTTTTTTGATATTTAGTGTCAGTTGACTTAACACAATATGCATACAAAATAGTTTTATGAATATTATTTAAATACAATATTTTGGCAAAAAAATGAACATAGAATTACATATTTTCAAAATATACCACTCTTAAGGAAAATGCTTCTATAATAATAATAATAATTTGCTTATATATATATAGTTCAGAAGAATTTTGAAGTATATTACTTATAGAAGTGGATCCATATTTTAACACATCAGTAGAAAAATTTTAACAAAAACATTTGATCGTCACTCTGAAAATAATGTGAATGTTTAAAAAATCCTACTTCTAGCTATGACTAGAACTTCTCTATCTATAGGCAAACTATACAGGGTGATACGCTACCATACCGACAAACTTGCAGGGTGTGTAGAAACGACTCGGAATTACATAGGATTGTAGGGTATAGTGCAAAGAAGAGAAACAGCAACACATTAATGGGACAGAAAACATTTTGTTGAAAGATTGCAACACATTTGTTCCAAATTACGACAGCAACGCTGCATGGAATTCTTTACGTTCTGGAAGATTCCTGACATGTCATGTATCATCCACAGGAGCTGCAGGTCTTCAACTGAAGGAACGAGCGTGTTGTACACCAAGAAAAACCAATTAACTCGTTGAAGAACGAAAGTCGCGTGATGTGGAACACGCGTATTCGGGTAACGTTCCTTGTGCAACAGTCGAGTGGAGTGCTCGTTACCATCCGCAGCTCCTTGTGAATACGAGTTTATCCTGCTGCCTCGGTAAACGGATCGTCAGTGACGACTTCCAGCACGAAACTCTCGGTTCAGCTCCACCCACCGCAAAACTTCAGTAAGACGTGTGGTTTCGAACACCTGTAGCAGCACAACCGCTTAATAAAATGCTTTCTTGTCTCTTTTAAAGTACCACTGTTTCTGTTCTTCTTTGCACCATAGCTCGCAACTACGGCATTTGCAACTCTGCACTCCTATGGAGATTCCCAGTTGCCCTTTTACCCCCTTTAGGAGCATTTTTCATAAAGGGAGTGTTCAGTGTTGAACAAATAATTCTTGTGACGCCCACAATAACTAGTGAATATTTGTCGCGAGAGGGCGCTAGTGTGTATAGAGTTCAGTGTATGTGTCAACTTTGTGGGAGAAAGAGCGTATGGAGAACGCTCTAATAAAATTCTTGTTACAACGGTTTCATGCCATTTAATTTGTGGTGTAAACAATTATAGAGATAAACAAAATGTGCAAACCAGTGCCAGTGCGCGTAGAGGGAGAATGTTTAAAAAATGTGCCGTTCATTTTTTGCCAAAAGAAAAAATGCGTTTAGATTTTTCTTGTAAAATTATTAAAAAAAAAAAAAAAAACCCATCTTTTAGGCATATTCTGACACTTAAATATCAAAAAATTATAAATTTATATACTTTTTCTAAATTACGGTTCCAAAAATACAAGTAGTCGGTCACCTTAAAGAGGTCAATTAAACGACCACAGTATAATAAATCTATACTAATAAAAGAAAGTGTGTGTGTGTGTGTTTCAGCTGTTCCGGCGAGATTAAGCAATACAGAAGTATGAAACTTGGCATGTAGAAGCTATATGTTGTTATACTATTAACCTCGAAGAGTTTTTTTCGAAATTCGCTTTAGAATTTTTTAAAATTGAATTTTTAAGCGATTTTTCAGCTAAATCTGTACTAATCAGAGAAAAGTTTGTGTGTTTCAGCTGTTCCGGCCAAATTCAGGAACTCAGGAATTTGAAACTTGGCATGTGGAAGCTATAGGTCGTTATGCTATTAACCTCGAAGAGTTTTTTTCGAAATTCGCTTTAGATTTTTTTAAAATTCAATTTTTATGCGATTTTTCAGTTAAATGGAGATATGACGTCATCAGCCATGCCAAGTCATAACTTTGCGAAAATTAATGTTTCGAGCTGTTCTGGGGGGAATTTCAACACATTTTATAGTAAATATACTTATTTATGGTTGTATTTATTCGTTTTTTTAACTCTTAGTGGAGGAATTACAGTTGTTTTTCGAAAAAAAATCATCCTAAGAAAATGTTTTTTCTAAATTTTATTTTTCCGATTGGCAACACTAATTTGATAACAGTAAACAGTTGGAAGATGCATTGGTTTTCCAGTTAAGCCTATTATGTATTTTTTCAATAACTAAATTAAATTCGTTTAATATACACTTTTTCCTTTATTGGCAGATTCCATGTTTTTCCATTATAACAAAAAAGTAGAAAAATGTAACTTTAGAAAATGACACTCAATGTAAACTGAAATTAACAGATTGTCAATATTGTGATTTTAAGTTAGAATTTCTATTTACGTATAATATTTTTTGTCATGCTTTTTTTTTTGTTCTGAGCTGCTTCTGATAGTTTCATCAAAATCAAATCTTAACTTATCAATTTAGAGTAGCTTTTTGATTTAAATTAATATTATAATTTCAATGTACTATATGTAAGGTTACTTTTATATTTTTTTATTTCTTTTCCAATTTTAAATATTTAAGATTTTCAGTTATGTGCTTTTTTGTTGTTGTTCAGAACTGTTTATGGCAATTTTATCAAATTTAGGGCTTACTTTTTCTGTTTTAATAACCTTTTAATTTAAATTAAAATATAATTCCTATTTCAGTTCTGAACTAACACTCTATATTAGATGTATTACTGAGATGTTAGATAGTATTATATGAGGTATGGGTGCAATGCTAATTTAATTTTTTTCAGTTGAATGCTTTCTAATATTTCTTATTCATGATAGCATTTAGTGAATCAGTTTATCATCATTCATTTTTTCTTTCGGCTCATCTATTGCAGGTTATTTCTCCCATAGCAGAAACTCACTACTGCTATCACTTTTCTGTAATAATTTTTATTTATATTTGCATTCATTCATATCTATTTACTCTTTAGCTTGCTAATTTTCTCTCTTACATTGAAATATTTGTTTTTGTTAAATTATTATTTACTTTCAAGCCAAATTGCAATTTGTTTAAAATTATTTCTAATGTGAACATTCATTTGAAAAAAAAAATGTTTTTAATTTTTGGTTTTCTACTTCATACAGGGTTTTACCCTCCCTAAAAAAATATTATAATTGCTATGATAGAAGAATTTTTGTTTTTAAAATTTAACCCGTGTGAAGAACGGGCATTTCAGCTAGTACTAATAAAAGAAAGAGTTTGTGTGTGTGTGTGTTTCAGCTGTTCCGGCGAGATTAAGCAATACAGAAGTATGAAACTTGGCATGTAGAAGCTATATGTTGTTATACTATTAACCTCGAAGAGTTTTTTTCGAAATTCGCTTTAGAATTTTTTAAAATTCAATTTTTAAGCGATTTTTCAGCTAAATCTGTACTAATTAGTGAAAAGTTTGTGTGTTTCAGCTGTTCCGGCAAAATTAAGCAGCCCAGAAGTATGAAACTTGGCATGTAGAAGCTATAGGTCGTTATGCTATTAACCTCGAAGAGTTTTTTTTGAAATTCACTTTAGATTTTTTTAAAATTTAATTTTTATGCGATTTTTCAGTTAAATGGAGATTGACGTCATCAGCCATGCCAAGTCATAACTTTGCAAAAATTAATGTTTCGAACTGTTTTGGGGGAAATTTCAACACATTTTATAGTAAATATACTTATTTATGGTTGTATTGATTCGTTTTTTAAACTCTTAGTGGAGGAATTACAGTTGTTTTTCGAAAAAAATCATCCTAAGAAAATGTTTTTTCTGAATTTTATTTTTCCGATTGGCAGCACTAATTTGTTAACAGTAAACAGTTGGAAGATAAGCCTATTATGTATTTTTTCAATAACTAAATTAAATTCGTTTAATATACACTTTTGTTTTGCTTATATTTTGAATGACTATACCGAACCATTTATGGGTTTAGATTTAATTTTTTTTTTCAGCTTAAAAATTTCTGATTTGTGTGTAGTCAATTGTAATTTCTGTTTTGTTTTAAGGCAGCGTCATATTTATTCTTTTTTCATTTCGACCTTCATGTATTCATTTGATTCTTCTGTGTTGTTTCTGGTTTTAGATTAAACTGTGTCATTTATCTTCTAGAATTTCTGATTTTTTTTTGTGGTCAGAGGTTTCATGTTATAATTTTTTTTTACAGTAATTCTAAATTGAATTGGTTTAATATGCATTTTTATGGTTTTCAGTTGTTAATGTTGATTGTTTAAATTTTGTTTAGATGTTGTGTTTGTACTATTTTAGGTTAAGTGCCACGTTTATTTTATGAACTACCATTAGAGGTAATTATTTTCAATTGTTAATGTTGATTAATATGTTGTTCTAAACAATGACCCAAGTATACGAGCTGTTGAATTTTAGGTATGTTACATCCCCTTGCCAAGTTGTCCCAAATGATGGTGATGGCTTCTGTCTCTTCAGTTCAATTTCTTATTTGTTGTGTGCAATCCAGTATTATTGTTCGACGGGCTGTTCATTTATTATCGAATACTGGAATAGATTTAAGGTATTTACACTTGATCATGAATTGAACAACTACTTATCTGGCGAAGCGTATAAAACTGCCATGTTAAACCCTAGGACTTACTGCTCCGCTTCTGAGTTACAGGATGTCTGAACTCTGTTATTTGGGTTTCCAGATTTTTCATAAGGGATATCTCTTTGCTGTATTTTGGTGAGAATTTTCAAACTGTGTTAAAAACATGAGGTTCAGTGGCAAAAACTTGGATACCTATGTGTTTGTTTCTTCTTATATTGAATCGAAATTTTTGAAAGCAACACTTAAGTCATCAGAAATTTTTAAGCTGGGAAAAAATGACTATATAAAATCTAAAACCAGAAAGAGTACAGAAGAATCAAATGTATACATATAAAGGTCAAAATGAAAATAGAATAATAAACCTGACACAGCCTTAAATCAAAATAGATATTACAATTGACTACATACCAAATAAATCAAATTTTTAAGTTGAAAAGAAATGACAGAATTAAATCTAAACCCAGAAAAGGTTTGGAATAATCATACCAAAAATAAGGTAAAACAATGTATATTAAACTAATTTAGTTATTGAAAAAATATATAACATGTTTAGCTGGAAGACCGATGCATCTTCCTATCAGAATACAGTCTTAACCGTTTGGGTCCTAAGCAGTAATAACAAAGATTCTTGCGTGTTTTTATATTAAACTAGCTTTCATGGCCCGACGTTGCACGGGCTTATACCGAGGGTATAACTTAATCCCCATGTTAATTTCCTCCTTTTATTCTAACGCCAACACTTTTGTGGGGTTTCACGCGTACGATGTGAATGCATGTCCCGTGAGTGCGTGTCATGACTTTGTTGCTTAACATTTTCCCTTCTCTTCGCAAATTCTCGATCCTAGTACCACTGAAGACCCGCCGTGTAGGGGCGGGATGCACGTAAAATAAATCGAGAGCTCAAACGTCCTCCCGTTGGTGTGGTGTGGTAGTTATGAGAGGGGGTGCCAGCTCAGGTGTCGTCCGCGTCACTTGACCATGGTTCAAAATTACGCGGACCGTCCCCAAAAGGCCTCGTGTTGCTGAACAGTGGGACGTTAATATTCACTCAACTTCACAAATTCAGCACTTCCAATATTATTTTCCGAAATTACTTTGATTTCTTTGTTTCTTTCCTCTCCGCTTAGCCCTGCGTTGCACGGGCTTTTACCGACTGAATAACTTCACCCTCATGGAAATTTCGTGTTTCCCTCAGGCCGATAGCACTTGTGTGTGCGTGCGTGCGATGTGAGTGATTTCTTTAACAATCTCATAAAAACTCCCTTTTTCGAAATTTGTTCTTGCGTTGGTGTGGTGTGGTAATTATTAAAGGTGGGTGAAAGCTCATGTGTCGTCCTCGTCACTTGAGCATGGTTGAAAATTTCGAGGTCCGTCACCAAAAACCCTTGAATAGGCAAACAGTTCGAATTTAAAAATCACCCACTCACTTTCCAATTCTTTCCTTTTCCTGAGTGAATAATTTCATCCCCATGGAAATTTCGTGTTTCCTTCAGGCCGATAGCACTTGTGTGTGTGTGTGTATGCGCGCGATGTGAGTGATTTCTCTAACTATGTCATAAAAAATCCCTTTTTCGAAATTTGTTCTTGCGTTGGTGTGGTAATTATTAAAGATGGGTGAAAGCTCAGGTGTCGTTCTCGTCACTTGAGAATGGTTGAAAATTTCCAGGTCCGTCACCAAAAATTTTCGAATAGGCAAACAGGGTGAATATTAAAATCACCCACTCACTTTCCAATTCTTTCGTTGCAATTTTTTATTTCCCGGAAACGAAAATGTAGTCTTTTTAAAAATAGCTGTATGCTGAAAAAAAGACAGAAAGTATAAATTTTTAAAATTACAAAATTTCACTACTATTTTAATTTTTGGAGTAAAATTGTGAGGATTTTTTTGAAATATTCGACTCGGGGGGGAAAAGTTTCATGCAATTACCTTTATAAAAGAAGAAATTATTAAATGATTGATTTAAGTATTTTGAGTGTTTTATTAAAATTTGTTCAAAAAAGTTTTTGGCTTTTTTTTAAAATCACTGATTCTAAAAGTTTTAAATTGAAAATTTCGAAGTCCGTCGCCAAAAAACTCTGGAGTAGGTGAACAGTGCGACTTTTTAAAAATCCCTCACTCACATTTCAATAACGGAAAAAATATTGCAACATCAAGTTTGACCTTGGCCGCTGAGCGTTAAACAGAGGGGGGGGGGGAATAATAATGATTCTCGCGCATGCGCAAAGCCTTTAGAATGTCTTTAAAGTCTTCATTATTTTTGAGGGCTCAATTTTTAATTGAAAATTCCAAGTTTTCACATATTGATTGGAAACAACAATAATTTTTAAAGAAAAAAGGTTACAAAAATAATGCTTGTATTATTTCTCGCAAAAACTTTATTTTATGAAAATCACAAAAAGAAATCTTTAAAATCCGGAATTTTTAAGCGAAATCGACACACGGGAAGAGAAAAAATCATAAAATATGCAAAACAGCATTGTTTTGTAAAAAAAAAAAAAAAAAAGTTTTTTTTCTATAAAATTCTTTAAAGAAAAATAGTTTTTTCCCGGAAACGAAACTGTAGCCTTTTTAAAAATAGTTGTGTGCTGAAAAAAAGACAGGAAGTATAAATTTTTCAAATTAAAAATTTCACTACTATTTTAATTCTTGAAGTAAAATTGTGAGAATTTTTTGAAATATTCGACACGGGGAAAAAAGTTTCATGCAATTACGCATTATTTTAAAGTAAACTATAAGTTTTATGAAAGAGAACAAAAATTTCGATACTGATAAATATTTTAAATGAATCTCAGAAATGCATTGAATGCATTTTAATTTTAAAAAAATATATTAATTTAAATCCATTATCAATAAATACTAATAAAAAAAATTCTGCAGATAGCTCTTGAAACATTTGGATGTTTGATTAAACATATATAAGTGTTAAAAATCCACTTTTGGGGGAAAACCTAGTTATATGCTAACATTCACTGAAAAAAACATTCAAAAAGAAAAAAATACTATTTGATAAAAACATTTAATAATTTTAATTTTATAGTTTTTCATTCCACTCTGTGTTAAAATTATTTAAACACGTATCTGCGAAAAAAAGTATATTATAAAAAACTAACTTATTAATTATTTTCAAGTATGAAAAAAGGCGACCGGCGGGTTTCTACGAGGCGGACATCATCCTTCGCATTGACCGCGCACGGCAGTGCTGCAATTATAGTCTTGAGTGTAGCGGGAGCTCTCAGCACTCCGCCACCAGACAGTTAACAATGTTTGGCTAAATGTAAAATCGCGTATTTTAAATTATTTTAAAAAAATCATTACCTTTATTTTAAGGGCGTAATTTTTACGTTAATGCTCTCAAACATCACCAACTATTTGCAAAAATAACGTACTTTGAAATAAAAAATGTACAAATTACTACTTTTTAATTTATTTCTCAGAAAAAAACATAAGTTTACGAATATCACAAAATGTTTTTTAAAATCCGTAATTTTGAAGCAATTTTTTCAATCTTCGTATATGTTACGGATAATATTACTGTACACACGGAAAAAAGGTTTTGTGAGATTATCTTCATAAATGACGAAGTTATTCAATGTGAAGTAAAAATTAAGACTACTTTTTAGAAATTCTTTAAAAAAAAAGTTTTGGGAATTTTATTTTTAAATGAATGGATCTAAAAGAGAAAGGCTTGAAGTTAATTAGTGTAGAATATCGATTTAATAACACGAAAAGTAATTCATACCCAACGATTTAGAAATAATTTTCATAAAAACGCATCAGTTTTAACACTATTTTAAAAAATTCGAAAAAAATAGAAAATATCGTTATTTTACAAAAAAAATTATACCGTGTCGTGGCGAAATAAATGATCTTTCCGATTCTGTAATTATTTTTTGTCTGATTTCGACACCGAAAATTAGATGACAATTTTAATATGGTGGAAAACGTAAGATTAGCGCTCGGCCGAAACGGAAGGGAAGTTCCGCCAAGTAAACAACCGTCAGGAGTAAAACAATTAGGCGTTTTAAGGTTTTTAATTAATATATTTTTAACTAATTACAATATCGGAATATAAATGGGCAATACGGCTTCCCCGGAAAATTCTCGATCTTTTGGTACCTTCCGCGACTTTCTGCGTGGTGCGGTTCGTGAGAAGATAGACGCACATAGATAGATACGTTTGCTTACCTTCGAATTTTAATAGTGTAGACTAGCTTTCATGGCCCGGCGTTGCACGGGCTTATACCAAGGGAATAACTTAATCCCCATGTTAATTTCCTCCTTTTATTCTAACGCCAAAACTTTTGTGGGGTTTGACGCGTACGATGTGAGTGCATGACCCGTGAGTGCGTGTCATGGCTTTGTTGCTTAAAATTTTCCCTTCTCTTCACAAATTCTAGATCCTAGTACCACTGAAGACCCACCGTGTAGGGGCGGGATGCACGTAAAATAAATCGAGAGCTCAAACGTCCTCCCGTTGGTGTGGTGTGGTAGTTAGGAGAGGGTGGTGCCAGCTCAGGTGTCAACCGCGTCACTTGACCATGGTTCAAAATTACGCGGACCGTCCCTAAAAGGCCTCGTGTTGCTGAACAGTTCACAAATTCAGCACTTCCATTATTATTTTCCGAAATTACTTTGATTTCTTTGTTTCTTTCCTCTCCGCTTAGCCCGGCGTTGCACGGGCTTTTACCGAGTGAATAACTTCACCCTCATGGAAATTTCGTGTTTCCCTCAGGCCGATAGCACTTGTGTGTGTGTGTGTGCGTGCGATGTGAGTGATTTCTTTAACAATGTCATAAAAACTCCCTTTTTCGAAATTTGTTCTTGCGTTGGTGTGGTGTGGAAATTATTAAAGACGGGTGAAAGCTCATGTGTCGTCATCGTCACTTGAGCATGGTTGAAAATTTCGAGGTCCGTCACCAAAAACCCTCGAATAGGCAAACAGTGCGAATTTAAAAATCACCCACTCACTTTCCAGTTCTTTCGTTTTACCGAGTGAATAACTTCATCCCCATGGAAATTTCGTGTTTCCCTCAGGCCGATAGCACTTGTGTGTGTGTGTGTGTATGTGTGTGTGTGTATGCATGCGCGCGATGTGAGTGATTTCTTTAACTATGTCATAAAACTCCCTTTTTCGAAATTTGTTCTTGCGTTGGTGTGGTGTGGTAATTCTTAAAGATGGGTGAATGCTCAGGTGTCGTCCACGTCACTTGAGCATGGTTGGAAATTTCGAGGTCCGTCACCAAAAACCCTTGAATAGGCAAACAGTGCGAATTTAAAAATCACCCACTCACTTTCCAATTCTTTCCTTTGCCTGAGTGAATAATTTCATCCCCATGGAAATTTCGTGTTTCCCTCAGGCCGATAGCACTTGTGTGTGTGTATGCGCGCGATGTGAGTGATTTCTTTAACTATGTCATAAAAACTCCCTTTTTCGAAATTTGTTCTTGCGTTGGTGTGGTGTGGTAATTATTAAAGATGGGTGAAAGCTCAGGTGTCGTCCTCGTCACTTGAGAATGGTTGAAAATTTCGAGGTCCGTCACCAAAAATTCTCGAATAGGCAAACAGGGTGAATTTTAAAATCACCCACTCACTTCAACGATATCGATTCATATGAGAAAAAATCATAAAATATGCAAAAGCATCACTGTTTTGTAAAAAAAAAAAAGTTGTTTTTTTCCTATAAAATTCTTTAAAGAAATATAGTTTTTGGCATTTTATTTTTTTAATCATTGATTCTAAATGATCAATGACTTTTTTAAAAATCATTTTCATTTAAATGCATCGATATTTATTCATTTTAGAAGAAATCCTAAAATAGGCAAAGTATTATTATTTTGAAAAAAAAATCCGAATCGTGACAAATAAGTGATGTTTGGTATATTTAATTTATTCAATCACTGATATTAAAAGAGCAAAGTATGAATCTTTTTAGTTCAGATGGTTTACTTATCATAGTTATAAGAAGTCCTTATACGTAACGATTGAAAAATTTCGATTAATGATTTACAGAAAACAATTCTTTTTTACTTAAAAAAATGTATATTTAAAGCAACAAAGAAAACGTTCTGATATAATATATTACGAAAAACCAAGCATATTCATTATTTTAACAATAATTATTTTCTTAGAGCTTAAAATAATACAAAGGGTTTGTGTGTATGTGTGGTATTTTCATTTGCCAATGAATCGTTATATACTGGTAGCTAAAGTATAGTCCAGAAAACTATAATCTATCGCTTTATCCAGAAAAAAAACAGATTATACAGTGTTGTCATTACATAATTAATCTAGTAATGAATAACGGAAAAAATATTGCAACATCAAGTTTGACCTTGGCCACTGAGCGTTAAACAGAGGGAAAAAAATAATAATAATGATTCTCGCGCATGCGCAAAGCCTTTAGAATGTCTTAAAAGTTTTCATTATTTTTTATGGCTCAATTTTTAATTGAAAATTCCAAGTTTTCACATATTGATTGGAAACAACAATAATTTTTGAAGAAAAAAGGTTACAAAAATAATGCTTATATTATTTCTCGCAAAAACTTTATTTTACGAAAATCACAAAAAAAATCTTAAAAATCCGTAATTTTTAAGCGAAATCGACACACGGGAAAAAATTTAATGCAATTTTTTTTTTCAATGAAGAAATTATTAAATGATTGATTTAAGTATTTTGAGTGTTTTATTACAATTCGTTCAAAAAAGTTTTCGGCTTTTTATTTTTTAAATCACTGATTCTGAAAGTTTTAAAAATAATTTTTATATAAACGCAACGATATTGATTCATATGAGAAAAAATCATAAAATATGCAAAACAGCATTGTTTTGTAAAAAAAAAAAAGTTGTTTTTTTTCTATAAAATTCTTTAAAGAAAGATAATTTTTGCCCGGAAACGAAACTGCAGCATTTTTAAAAATAGTTGTATGCTGAAAAAAGAACAGAAAGTATAAATTTTTCAAATAACAAAATTTCACTACTATTTTAATTCTTGAAGTAAAATTGTGAGAATTTTTTGAAATATTCGACACGGGGAAAAAAGTTTCATGCAATTACGCATTATTTTAAAGTAAACTATAAGTTTTATGAAAGAGAACAAAAATTTCGATACTGATAAATATTTTAAATGAATCTCAGAAATGCATTGAATGCATTTTAATTTTTAAAAAATATATTAATTTAAATCCATTATCAATAAATACTAATAAAAAAAATTCTACAGATAGCTCTTGAAACGTTTGGATGTTTGATTAAACATATATAAGTGTTAAAAATCCACCTTTGGGGGAAAACCTAGTTATATGCTAACATTTTTTCACTGAAAAAAACATTCAAAAAGAAAAAAATACTATTTGATAAAAACATTTAATTTTTTTAATTTTAATTTTATAGTTTTTCATTCCACTCTGTGTTAAAATTATTTAAACACGTATCTGCGAAAAAAATTATATTATACAAAAGTAACTTATTAATTATTTTTAATAAAATTGATTAAAAATGCTCATTTAGCAATTAATTGTGACATACCATTTGCTTACATAATGGCAGCACTGAAAATGAAGTAAATTTCAGATCAGTGGGGATGCAGCAAGTGAATTCAATCATTGAAGAAGAGAGAATTAATTTACGGGTGGGAAAAATAAGCAGAAATGAACAAAATCGAATTGTTGAAAAAGATAGAAATTACTTTGAATGATTAAAAATCAGAAAAAAAACTTGAATGATTAAAAATCAGAAAAAAACCTTTTAGAAGGCAAAAAAAAAAAAAAAAAAGTACATTAAAATAACAGAGGATCATGTTAAAATAAGTATTTATCAGTAAAATTAATTTACGTGGGAAAAAGTAGCCAAAATGAAAAAAAAGAGATCTCCACGATTCGAACTCGCAGAGACACGATCTGCTTTACGGTGTAAATAAAGGAAGCGCTAACCGACTGTGCTACAGGGACCCGTAGCGAAAAATGAAAATAGGCAACAATAATGAATGGGAGGACGAAAAAGTAATTTTTTCACTCGCATTTTTTTTTTTTTTACTCGCCAAAGTTACTGATTTCCCCCTGTTTAAGGCAGAATTTTTTTAGTGTAACCCTTGAGTTAGATGTGGTGGAAGGCGAAACAGGTCAAAACTCTTTGGCGCAAAGCTAATTTTCGACGCCAATGTTTGGCTAAATGTAAAATCGCGTATTTTAAATTATTTTAAAAATCATTAACTTCATTTTAAGGGCATAATTTTTACGTTAATGCTCTCAAACATCACCAGCTATTTGCAAAAATAACGTACTTTGAAATAAAAAATGTACAAATTACTACTTTTTAATTTATTTCTCAGAAAAACATAAGTTTACGAAAATCACACTTTTTTTTTAAATCCGTAATTTTGAAGCAATTTTTTAAAGCTTCGTATATGTTACGGATAATATTACTGTACACACGGTAAAAAGGTTTTGTGAGATTATCTTCATAAATGACGAAGTTATTCAATGTGAAGTAAAAATTAAGACTACTATTTAAAAATTCTTTAAAAAAAAATTTGGGGAATTTTATTTTTTAAATGAATGGATCTAAAAGAGAAAGGCTTGAAGTTAATTAGTGTAGAATATCGATTTAATAACACGAAAAGTAATGTATGGTGACGCAATGTCCAGTAGGAGAAAAAATTTAATACAAGTATGAAAAGAGGGACCGGCAGGTTTCTGCGAGGCGTACACCCTCCTTCGCTTTGACCACGCACGATAGTGCTGCAGTTATAGTCTTGAGTGTAGCGGGAGCTCTGCGCACTCCGCCACAATAGCAGTTAACCAATGTTTGGTGTAAAATCACGTATTTTAAATTATTTTAAAAATCATTACTTTCATTTTAAGGGCATAATTTTTACGTTAATGCTCTCAAACATCACCAACTATTTGCAAAATAACGTACTTTGAAATAAAAAATGTACAAATTACTACTTTTTAATTTATTTCTCAGAATAACATAAGTTTACGAAAATCACAAAATGTTTTTTAAAATCCGTAATTTTGAAGCAATTTTTTCAATCTTCGTATATGTTACGGATAATATTACTGTACACACGGAAAAAAGGTTTTGTGAGATTATCTTCATAAATGACGAAGTTATTCAATGTGAAGTAAAAATTAAGACTACTTTTTAGAAATTCTTTAAAAAAAAGTTTTGGAAATTTTATTTTTTAAATGAATGGATCTAAAAGAGAAAGGCTTGAAGTTAATTAGTGTAGAATATCGATTTAATAACACGAAAAGTAATTCATACCCAACGATTTAGAAATAATTTTCATAAAAACGCATCTGTTTTAACACTATTTTAAAAAATTCGAAAAAAATGGAAAATATCATTATTTCACAAAAAAAATTATACCGTGTCGTGGCGAAATAAATGATCTTTCCGATTCTGTAATTATTTTTTGTCTCATTTTGACACCGAAAATTAGATGACAATTTTAATATGGTGGAAAACGTAAGATTAGCGCTCGGCCGAAACGGAAGGGAAGTTCCGCCAAGTAAACAACCGGCAGGAGTAAAACAATTCGGCGTTTTAAGGTTTTTAATTAATATCTTTTTAACTAATTACAATATCGGAATATAAATAGGCAATACGGCTTCCCCGGAAAATACCCGATCTTTTGGTACCTTCTGCGACTTTCTGCGTGGTGCTGTTCGTGAGAAGATAGACGCACATAGATAGATAGATAGATAGATAGATACGTTTGTTTACCTTCGAATTTTAATAGTGTAAGACTAGCTTTCATGGCCCGGCGTTGCACGGGCTTTCTCTACTTTTATAAATTTTCCGTTCTCTTCACAAAATCAGCATGACCAATATTCTTTTTCGAAGTAACTTTGGCTTCTATGTTTTTTCCTCTCCTCTAAGCCCGGCGTTGCACGGGCTTATACCGAGGGTATAACTTAATTCCCCCATGTTAATTTCCTCCTTTTATTCTAACGCCAACACTTTGGTGTGGGTTTGACGCGTACGATGTGAGTGCATGACCCGTGAGTGCGTGTCATGGCTTTGTTGCTTAACATTTTCCCTTCTCTTCACGATTTCTCGATCCTAGTACCACTGAAGACCCGCCGTGTAGGGGTGGGATGCACGTAAAATATGTCGAGAGCTCAAACGTCCTCCCGTTGGTGTGGTGTGGTAGTTAGGAGAGGGGGTGCCAGCTCAGGTGTCGTCCGCGTCACTTGACCATGGTTCAAAATTACGTGGACCGTCCTCAAAAGGCCTCGTGTAGCTGAACAGTGGGACGTTAATATTCGCTCAATCTTCACAAATTCAGCACTTCCAATATTATTTTCCGAAATTTCTTTGATTTCTTTGTTTCTTTCCTCTCCGCGTAGCCCTGCGTTGCACGGGCTTTTACCGACTGAATAACTTCACCCTCATGGAAATTTCGTGTTTCCCTCAGGCCGATAGCACTTGTGTGTGCGTGCGTGCGATGTGAGTGATTTCTTTAACAATCTCATAAAAACTCCCTTTTTCGAAATTTGTTCTTGCGTTGGTGTGGTGTGGTAATTATTAAAGGTGGGTGAAAGCTCATGTGTCGTCCTCGTCACTTGAGCATGGTTGAAAATTTCGAGGTCCGTCACCAAAAACCCTCGAATAGGCAAACAGTGCGAATTTAAAAATCACCCACTCACTCTCCAATTCTTTCGTTTTACCGAGTGAATAACTTCATCCCCATGGAAATTTCGTGTTTCCCTCAGGCCGATAGCACTTGTGTGTGTGTGTGTGTATGCGCGCGATGTGAGTGATTTCTTTAACTATGTCATAAAAACTCCCTTTTTCGAAATTTGTTCTTGCGTTAGTGTGATGTGGTAATTCTAAAAGATGGGTTAATGCTCAGGTGTCGTCCTCGTCACTTGAGCATGGTTGAAAATTTCGAGGTCCGTCACCAAAAACCCTTGAATAGGCAAACAGTTCGAATTTAAAAATCACCCACTTCATTTTCCAATTCTTTCCTTTTCCTGAGTGAATAATTTCATCCCCATGGAAATTTCGTGTTTCCTTCAGGCCGATAGCACTTGTGTGTGTGTGTATGCGCGCGATGTGAGTGATTTCTCTAACTATGTCATAAAAAATCCCTTTTTCGAAATTTGTTCTTGCGTTGGTGTGGTGTGGTAATTATTAAAGATGGGTGAAAGCTCAGGTGTCGTTCTCGTCACTTGAGAATGGTTGAAAATTTCGAGGTCCGTCACCAAAAATTTTCGAATAGGCAAACAGGGTGAATTTTAAAATCACCCACTCACTTTCCAATTCTTTCCTTGCAATTTTTTATTTCCCGGAAACGAAAATGTAGTCTTTTTAAAAATAGTTGTATGCTGAAAAAAAGACAGAAAGTATAAATTTTTAAAATTACAAAATTTCACTACTATTTTAATTCTTGGAGTAAAATTGTGAGGATTTTTTTGAAATATTCGACTCGGGAGAAAAATGTTTCATGCAATTACCTTTATAAAAGAAGAAATTATTAAATGATTGATTTAAGTATTTTGAGTGTTTTATTAAAATTTGTTCAAAAAAGTTTTTGGCTTTTTTTTAAAATCCCTGATTTTAAAAGTTTTAAATTGAAAATTTCGAAGTCCGTCGCCAAAAAACTCTGGAGTAGGTGAACAGTGCGACTTTTTAAAAATCCCTCACTCACATTTCAATAACGGAAAAAATATTGCAACAGCAAGTTTGACCTTGGCCGCTGAGCGTTAAACAGAGGGGGGGGGGGGAATAATAATGATTCTCGCGCATGCGCAAAGCCTTTAGAATGTCTTTAAAGTTTTCATTATTTTTGAGGGCTCAATTTTTAATTGAAAATTCCAAGTTTTCACATATTGATTGGAAACAACAATAATTTTTGAAGAAAAAAGGTTACAAAAATAATGCTTATATTATTTCTCGCAAAAACTTTATTTTACGAAAATCACAAAAAAAATCTTTAAAATTCGTAATTTTTAAGCGAAATCGACACACGGGAAAAAATTTCATGCAATTTTTTTTTCAATGAATAAATTATTCAATGATTGATTTAAGTATTTTGAGTGTTGAAATTATTAAATGATTGATTTAAGTATTTTGAGTGTTTTATTAAAATTTGTTCAAAAAAGTTTTTGGCTTTTTTTAAAATCACTGATTCTAAAAGTTTAAATTGAAAATTTCGAAGTCCGTCGCCAAAAAACTCTGGAGTAGGTGAACAGTGCGACTTTTTAAAAATCCCTCACTCACATTTCAATAACGGAACAAATATTGCAACAGCAAGTTTGACCTTGGCCGCTGAGCGTTAAACAGAGGGGGAAAAAAATAATAATGATTCTCGCGCATGCGCAAAGCCTTTAGAATGTCTTTAAAGTTTCATTATTTTTGAGGGCTCAATTTTTAATTGAAAATTCCAAGTTTTCACATATTGATTGGAAACAACAATAATTTTTAAAGAAAAAAGGTTACAAAAATAATGCTTGTATGATTTCTCGCAAAAACTTTATTTTATGAAAATCACAAAAAGAAATCTTTAAAATCCGTAATTTTTAAGCGAAATCGACACACGGGAAGAGAAAAAATCATAAAATATGCAAAAACAGCATTGTTTGTAAAAAAAAAAAAAAAAGTTTTTTTTCTATAAAATTCTTTAAAGAAAAATAGTTTTTTCCCGGGAAACGAAACTGTAGCCTTTTTAAAAATAGTTGTGTGCTGAAAAAAAGACAGGAAGTATAAATTTTTCAAATTAAAAATTTCACTACTATTTAATTCTTGAAGTAAAATTGTGAGAATTTTTGAAATATTCGACACGGGGAAA
>BMAO01013297.1:0-21646 GCA_019973975.1 Trichonephila clavata | reverse complement strand
TGTGAATGAATCCTTGATTTAAGGACAAAGCTCTTAAAAAAGCATTTCGCGGAACACCACAAACATTACCTTGAGTTATTCTACAATCTAATATTTTCTAAAGTTCACGGAAGATTCCCCTTTTTTATCGTTCCATTTTATCTATTTCAAAATATTCTCAGAGTATTCAATGAAACGGAAAAAGAGTAAACAGCTCCTTCCAGAGAAAAACAAATCTATAGATAAAGAAAGACGGTCCACAAGCGCCATCATAATCCTTCTGATGAAAACGATACTTCGGAAACTGTTTTGGGCGTTGCCGAAAAAAGAAATGAAAAATAGATAAAGAAAATGAATAAATAAAAAAGTGAACAACGCAGATAGAGAGAAATAGTTTTAAGTTGCGCCAGGGAGCAAACGTATAAATATCTGGATGAATTTAGGGAGGATAATAGGGAAAAATAGCGAAAAAACCTTCTATGAAAACTTTAAAGGGGGCGAGAGGATATAAGTGGTGTGTTCTCTCTCTGCAAATGCTTTTGAACATAACGTTCTGCATTTTTGGAACATCTGCTTTGCCGTGCAGTAAACGTGAGAGATGAAATACTGAGTCACACAGAGCTAGCATATTTGTCCTGCTCAAATTTTGGAGTTTTATGTAGAAATACAATTATATTAATGTATACGAACGAACATTTTTCATAATATCAAATTGTTAAAAACTTGTTTTATTTCTTTCCCACTTTTTTTATTTAAAATGTAAGACTTCAGTAATATAAGACTAATGAATAATCTATTTAAAATTATACACAATGGTGGATATAGGGATTGCAATACTGGGATACCGATTAACGGTATTTTGAGCCTTTTGTACAATTTTGTAATACTGGTATTCGTAAGTTTAACTACCGCTTTTCGGTATTTGCTAGAAATTTTTGAAATTGTCTCCACTATATGTCCAGGGATCTCCAACCTAGCAAAATAGTAAACGTTTTTTTTTTTATGTCTCCTTAACTGGCGAAATTAATTAGACTGTGAATATAAAGTTGCATCGTACAAGCAAGAGAAGTGATGAAATATGTGAATCATCCAAGGAGGCGGGCCAAGCCTATCCTATTACAGCTCAGTGTGATACTGCACTCTCGCACGATTCGTGCTCTGATATTCGTATCTGTGAAAACAAGGATGTAGTTGTGAAGAATTTAAATATTTCGATATTTTGTTTTAAATTGGGGAGTTTGTTACTCACATTTTATTTGTATATCATAAAATACAATTGATGTATTGTGTTTTTTAAGATCACATTTCAAAAACTTGTAATAGTATCACAGACTGAATATAGTGATATTTACAATTTTTTGTTATTTAAATAAATAAGATATTCCTTTACTTTTTTTGTGATTCTTTATATGCTTTTTATAATTTATAAGTTCAAAACTATTTGTTGCGATATTTATACTCTCTAATAAAACTGGCAAATAAAACAAAGAAAATCATGTGTTTTCTTTCTGTTTCTAAAATTTCTACTACCGGTATTTAAACCGTTATCTCGGTATTAAGATCTAAAAAATACCGGTATAGAACTTTTGGTACAATATTGCAATCCCTAGGTGGAGCGAAAAATTTTTTTTCTGGATTTTTCAAAACCTGCTTATGAGAAAACGACGATTACTGGTATAAAGGCAAAATGGAAAATAAACTTGAAACAAATTTCTTTGCAAGTATTACTACAAGAGAAATGAAACGTAGATATTTGAGCATTTGTATGGTAAAAAGTCAAAGTAATTTTTATTACGGCAAAACCGGCACATTAATACTTTTTAACATTTATTGCAATGAAAGGACACCTATTAACTAGTTGCAAGAAATACATTTAACAGCTTTTTCAATATTAACTTTTTTTTTCAAAAAAAAAAACATACTGTGATATTTTATTGTAAGACAAAGCGCAAGCCAAAAAACAGCTTAGATCGGACTGATTCAACGGTGTGGGAAGAGAAATCTATGTTTATGAAATGTTGTGCAATGCACATTGATTTCACTATACAGTACTCATCGTGGCCTGCGTGTCATGAGTTCTAGCCTAGTACCACTTAAGACCCTCCGTGTAAGGGGGCGAAGCACGTTAATTGAGCAATGCTCAAATATCCTCCCATTGGTTTGCTCAGGAAGTTAGGAGAGGGCCGACCTCGTCACTTGACTGTGATTCAGAATAACGAGAACCGTCACCACAAGCTTTCGAGTAACTGAATAGTGCGACGATAATGTTCACCTACTTACTCACTCACAATAATCATTTATCAATAATAATTATTTTTGCTTTCTTATATTATAGATAAGTAATTTTTTAATATTTCACTCTAATATCATCAAACCAAAATTAATTCTTCAAAATTTTTTTCCCGAAAATTCAACCCCTTTTTGACCATAGTAAGTTTTGAAATTAAATTATATTTCTCCCAATCTCTATACCGTAGAACATCTTTTCCGTATAGTTCCGTATACGTTTAGTTTATTATTAATTTTGCTTTTCTATGTGAACGGAATTCACTCAATTATGCACGATTTATAGATACCATTAGTGTTTTAACCTTTAGTTAACCTTAGTTACGGACGAGCTGAGTGATTTCCTCTCAACCAGTTCTTCAATATTAAGGGACGCGTCAAACGCGTCCATCTGGATTTTGCACTGTTTCAAACGTTACAAACATGTATCGTATTCTAAAGAGGAGGTTTCTTTTACTAGTATATGTCATTGCTGAATGATAGAGATTCAAAATACAATATTTCGTAAAAATAAAGTAATTCATTTTAATTGCGTGAATTGTTGTGACATATTATTCTCCAACAAATTTTTATTTTATTTATTAATTATGTATTATGTTGTATTTTATGTATTATTATGTAATTTGTTCGGTGAATCTTCCTCATTTTGAGTGATATCTTTTGGTGAATTTTGTATACAGTTTAGTTTGATACATAATGTTTTGACATTTATATTCGATATTGCAATAATTAATATTTTAATTTTTTTTGACTTTATATTTGTTTTTAATTTATTGTTCACATGACAAATTGGTCGAATCGGTTTTCAGCAACTGGATTCATACGTTGCGCTATTGATTGTATTAATTAACTTCGTCTAAAAATAATTACATTTCTACAAAGTAAAAATAATCTAATTTCTACAACGTATGAAATTTTTTTACAAATTTCTATCTATTTTCTTGGATTTAAATTCAAAACAAAAAAAGTAGAGCTATTTTTCAAGTAGATTGGTACATTGTATACCTTTCTCAACTCTGCAAGTTAAACTGAGATGGAGCATTGTAGAAATTCTTTAAAAATTTATCTAACTGTAATCTATGAAACTCAGACAAAAAATAATTACAGAATAGGAAAGATCATTTATTTCGTCCCGATACGGTATAATGTTTTTTACAAAATATTAATATTTGTATTTCTTACGATTTTTAGCGCGTTTTTCACGTAGTGGAACAAGAGCTATTAGGACGCAAATTTCGTCTTCGTTCCATATTTTGTCGTACCTTTTTCTCAGCCAATAAGCAACCAATTGACCTCGGGTTTTCGGCATTTGGTCGCATTTGTGCCCAACATGAGCCGCATCATATTTAAATTTAATCATTTTTAAATTTGTTTTTTTAGTACAGTACACTACTTTCTGTTAGTAAAAAGTTCATTAGTTGCATTATTGTAAAATACAACATGTGAAAAACGAGCCAAAATTACTTGGCCATGCCAATGATTGATATCTTGTTTTTAAATACAAAATCGATGCGTTTTTATGAAAATGTCTAAATCATTTCGCTTGAATTTTTTTTTGTTTAAATGAATCGACATTCCGTACTAAAACAGCTCATGCTTTGCTATTTTAGAATCAGTCATTTAAAATAATAAATGCCCAAAACTTTTTTTTTACGATTTTTCAAAAAATATTCAAAGTTTTAATTAAACATTTAACAACTTCGTCATTTATGAAGAAAATCTCATAAAACTTTTTTTTCGTGTGTAGGACAATGTTACCCAAGATCTGTACCAAGATTGAAAAAATTGCTTAAAAATTACGGATTTAAGAAAAAATTGTGTTTTTCGACTAGTACACTTTTTGCGAGAATTCATTTAGCTAGACTGTTCGAAAATAACCAGCAAACACCTAGCAATAATGGTGCGTTGAATGAGATGAATAGACTGAGAAACTTGTCCAGGGATAATTAAAAAGTTAAAAATAAATTAAAAGTAAAAAAACCTTTTTAAAAACAAGCTTTTATTTAAACTCGCTAAAAAGAATAAAATAAATTTTTCTTTAAAACTTTTTTTACTATCAACTTAGAACGTCATTACACAATTTATATGATATAAAAGCTTGTCGCGAGATTTACCTCTGCAGACAAACAAATAGATTACAAAACTTGATCTGATTGATTTTAATTTTTAAAAATTTCAAACTAAGTAAATAAGAGTACTTTAATCTCGCGACGAGCTTTTATATCATATAAATTGTGTAATGACGTTATAAGTTAACAGTAAAAAAAGTTTTAAAGAAAAATTTATTTTATTCTTTTTAGCGAGTTTAAATAAAAGCTTGTTTTTAAAAAGGTTTTTTTTACTTTTAATTTATTTCCAAATAGCATCTTTCAATTTCGAAAGGGTATCACATTACCACGTAGCATTGATGGTTCCGACCTCCAAAAAGTCCAGCAACAAAAGTCCAGTATTTTACCTGCAGAGGGAGTTGTTTTGGACTTCTTTCGGACAGGTCATCACATCTGACCCATAGACTTCCATGAGCCGGTTATAAGTTTCTGCTCCTGATACCACACGTGCGGATAACCATTCTCACTACCTCGTTTGACCACAAAATCAAAACGCGCCTTCTCTTCATACCTACCTGAACCAGACTGAGAGGCTAGTCTCCGTTTTGCCAGGTTGCATGACCGTGGTCTACCTCTACATCATCGGTATCTTGCGCGTTCACTTGCTGTGTCGTCTTTCGTCCATAGCCATTAAAAACTTCTTCCGTATACAAAACCCTGAGTTTCCCTGAAGGTTTTGTTTTTGAAGCTTATCAAGCGGTATGACAAATGTCTCAATGCACTTGGTACTAATGTGGAAAAATAAAGTTATGTCTTATGTTGAATGTCTCATTCTATGTTTTGAATTTAATACATAACTCTGACCACAGTTGACAGGGAAAACTTATTTCCGACTCTACCTCGTACTTTGAATAACTAATGATTTATTATGTATTATTTATGGTTATTATTTTTTTTACTCATAATAGTTAAACAACAACCTCACAGCTCATGTTTCTAGAAAGAAAAGAAACGCTTTCTGTACGTGATTTTAAAAAGGGCCAGGATGGTAAAAGACCAAACGCCAGTTGAACTTCCAAACAGCCGAAACTCAACCACGTACACATTAATCACGGTGACAGAAAAAAAAGATAAATATCATTTTTTTAGAAACCTAAATAGTGAAAAAAAATGTGTTCCTGCTTTTCAATTAATTTTTAATAGCAAAATGAATTACTTTACTGTTTCCTCATCATACAAGTACACTAAGAAATTCAAAATTCCCTCCATTTTTCTTAAACCAAGTTTCGTAAATAATATTTACAAATATATGCATTGTTTTACTAATAGCAGGGGAAGAGAAAAGTTTGTACTAGTTTGGACGATACATTGTTTATTTTTTGACTAAGAGAATAAGTATTAAAATATATTACTAGATATTTAAAAAACTTTAAGGTGTATATCTTTCTTTTCTAACGTAATTTTTTGGTTAATGTGAAGATATATTTAAATGAAGCTGCAATTAATGAAATATTATATTCAAAATAATTATATACTAGGTTAAAATAATTTACTTAAGTATGATAGTGTAATTACGAGAGTGAGTTGGAAAATAATTTCCCCTTGTCGACTGCGGTCAGAGTTGTGTATGAAAGTCAAAACATAGAATGGGACATTAAAGATAAGGCATAACTTTATTTTTCCACATAAGTACTAAGTACATTAAAACATTTGTTATACCGCTTGATGAGACTCAAAAGCTCATCGAGGAAAAATTCAGGGTTTTGTAAACGGCATAAGCTTTTAAGGGCTATGGGCAAACGACAAAATAGCAGGTGAACATGCTAGGCACCGATACCTCACTGGGTAGAGGTCAGCAGCGATCAAGTAGATGGATCCGGAAAAAGTGGCCTGAGTTTCTCAGATCTGACATTCTGTTGTTGGTTGACAAAGCGAGAGCTCACTCGGCGACGGGAGCTCATACTGTAACTCTTGGTTGCGAGCACCTATACCATCCGCCATACAGTCCTGATATCGCACTAAGTGATTTTCATCTGTTTCCGGCTTTGAAGAAGAATCTCGCAAGCAAGTAGGAAGAAACGCTGAAGTCAAACAAACCGCTAAACGTTTTCTTTGCATGAAAAAGCTCTCAGTTTTTCAAGGAGGACTTTTTGAAGCATATTAAGCAGTATGAGAAATGTTTCAAAGAACTTGGTACTTAAGTGGAAAAATAAAATTATGTCTTATCTTTAATGTCTCATTATATTTTTTGACTTTCATACGAAAATCTCACCACAGTTGACAGGAGAAACTTACTTTCCAACTCACCCTCGTATAATTATATCCTCAAAGTTCTTTTTCAAATTTTCAAGTGATAATAAAATTTTCAAGAATACTTAAATTAATTAATACCCAAATAGAGAATGCCTAGTATAAACTTTTCAAAAATTTCACAGATTTGAAGGAAAATTGGGATGAATATATTGTAAAAAGAAAAACATTTTCCAAATTAACAATTGTTGCTTTTTTATTTGTAAACAATTTCTTATAGAATTTTTTAAATATTTAAATTTTAAAAAAATTATTTATTTCAATAATATAGGCAAAAAAATACCATCTTAAATTGCCAGATAATATTCAAACCGGAAATTGATAAAACTTACTTAATTTTATTATTAGCTTAATTTTCTATGATTTAACGTGATATATGTAATAAAATTTCATATACGCTCAGGAATGAAAAATATCATTATCAGTATCAATTCTCCAAAAGCGCGTAAAATGAAACACAATGTCGACTCTCGATAATTCGAAGTTGGAAGGAGCAGTGAAAAACTTCCAATTATTAAGAGCTCGAATTATCCTGAGGGTAAAAAGAACTCTCAAATTCCCCGAGAAGAAATTTTTTCTAACACATTTAAATTTGAAACTATGTAATTAAACAACAATTATACATATGTATAAAATTATTTTAAATTATTTTTAAAAAGTGCAAATTATATACAGTATGAATATTATACGGAAGTTAAAAGTCATGTATTAAAAGAATATATACTGTAAATATAATAAATCTTTTTTGACGAAACAATCTGTTATCTTTAAAAATCTGTTATCGGTTCCCTTAGATACCGTCCCCAACACCATTGTTTCTTTACCGTAAGGTTCAGTCAGGCCAATGCCATATTTGGTGCCACATGCCATATGTCACACAGATGAGTCACAAATCGTCATGTCACTGCGACGCAAAATACACAGTCTTACGCATCTTATTTTCACAACAGCGAACTATCCCTTCTGAACACGTGTGCAGCAAGGTCACGTGTTAAACGAAAAATATGGATGGCTAACAACAAGTGTAGCCGGTTTGCTGTCCGCTTGCAGAAGGAAAGCAATAAAAGTATCTTTTTGCTTCAGGAACTGGGAAATACAATAAAGGGATGGCAGGCAGAGAGTCATCAAAGGGGCTACATTACAGAGGAGACAGGAAGCGACAGCACATCACAAAACATGTTCGTTCCAACCTGTTTGTTAAAGGACTCCACATGATAGGAAGTGTTCGATTGTTGAGAGCTATACAAGATTTCAAATAATCGCGTGTTGCAGTTTAGCCTGCTGCAGATTTTACTTCGAAATATTCAGTGCACCAAAACGAATTGTTTTAGTTCGAAATATCAAGAGCTTTTCTAGGGGCTGAGCATATACATGGAATTACGGAGAGGTTCGTATTGTCGAACGTTTGAATTAGCGATAGTCAACTTTTTATAAATAATAATTTTGTATGAAAATAGATGCACTTAACATACAGTATGTGTTTGAAAGGAATCAAGTTTTAAAAAATATTCAATACAGCTTCTTTGTTAATTTTGTAAATTTTTTTGTATTAGAATTATCAACTATATTTTGAAAATCGCAAAACGTATTTTTAAATTAGTTCCATACGGATCAAATAAATAAACCAAAATTTTACTGTATTTATTTCCCTTTTGACTGATTGTAAGTCATTTATTTGCATCGGGATTTTCATTTTTGATAGATTTTGTAATTCATTGTAAGTTACAATGTGTTTATTTGAATAAACAGAACAATTTAAAAACATTCTTCTAAAAATGTTTATAATTCGACCATATGCTGGGGGAAACCACGAATGATGAACTATATATTCTTATAAGAAGTATATAAGACCATGATAATATTCATTTACAATAATGATAATAAAAATATGTTTTGTAAAAAAGCATTCATTTTAATAAGAATAAAATACACTGCAGGAAAATATTCATTTTTAATGATTATAATAAAAATATATTTCACGATATAATTCATTTATAATAATGATAATTTTTCACAGAAATATTTAGGGTATGAGAGATATTCCTTTATATTTATAGAATAGCCCTGTTAAAAATTTTGTTGCTATTTACGTATTATTTACAGGACATTAAAGTTAAGAAAATTTTTTAAAAATTAAGTACGCAACATCACAGTTACATTAAGGGGACACAGTACGATTCAATTGACAAAAATCGGTCAAAAAATCAAGTATAATTTTTTTAGCTTAAATTATTTATTATATACTTTTCTATGTCCTGAAAAAATTTGTGAAAGCTCTTAACTTAAAAAACACAGAATTATGATAACTTTTGCGTTCGTTATTATTAACACCCCTACGGCAAATCAAACCTTTAAACTTACTTATCTCGGAAAGATAAATCAACTAGTTTGTCTTCGTTTAAAATGCTGAGGTTTTTTTTCTATTGTGCCTATTGTTTTGAATTTTTTTTTACATATTACTAATAGTACATGCAACAAAAGTTAGTATGCATTTTTGAATCAAACAATTCTTATTTTTTAAAAAAATAATTGAACTCATTAATTTTATATTTCTTAAGGAATTTTCAATAAGCATCCATAAAAAGAAATACTGTACGAATACCAATCATGTTATCGCAAAATCCATACCAACTTTTGTTATGCATAGTTTGACGTTCGTTTAAATCAAATTTACTGTGTGTATGTAAATTTTTGTAGGAGGAGTAGCATTTTAAAATCACTTCCCAAATCTTAAGTTTTTTTCTTAAAAAAATTTATGAGCTAGCTTTTAATGAAATAATGAGCACAAAATCCGTTTTACATAGTATACACACATAGGAGGAAACCAAAAATATTTTGAAAATCCTTAAATTAAAATTTTTTTGCTTAAATCGTACCATGTCCTCTTAAATAAAAAGACACGTGGCCAAATATGGCGCATATATACAAAGATTTTAGTCGAGAAATTGGAATTTATTCTTTCAAAAAAAGTGTTTTCAAATATTGAAGCATTCGTTCTCTTTATCATAAGCTGCTTATGCATTATAGACATTATATTCTTTATCTTTTCGGAAGCACTACAACTACTTTTATTCCTCCGCGTTCAAACCACTTTCAGATTTCTTAAAAAACTATATCAATACTATTTCATTTTGAATTTCTTATGATATTGCAATACGCACATAGGATATGGTCTATCCGAAAAAATGGGTCTGTAAATCTTTAAAAACGATAACGGATTACGATAGCAATATCGAAAATCGCCATTGTTTTCCCTTTCCTATTGCCACGTTTTCTCAGTACAGTTACAGTTTACTTTGGAGAATAGGCAGTAAAACAGATTCTGCTCGTCTTAATGCACATTTGCATAGAATTCATCGATTTATAAGTTATCTTTTTAGTTTACTAACATGTATATATTGCTAAAAATATTATTAACTAAATGTTATTAAAAATTCATGATTTTACAAGCTTTTATTTAACTTGCAATGAATGTATGTAATTTGTTCGGGTGGAATCTTGCAACTCAATTTTGAAGCTGATATCTTCATCCGATTGATCTGAAATTTTGTATACACGTTTAGTTTGGATGACAATGCATGTTTTGACCATTTATATTTTGATATTGTAATTAGTTAAAAAGATATTAATTAAAAACCTTAAAATGCATAATTAGTTTACCCCTGTGGGCTGTTTATTCTGCTGTGCTCGGCTACGCAAAATGAAAAACGATAAGGGATTCTTTTTTTCGTTTTGACGTTTTTAAAAAAGCGGTCAAATTTTTTTTATGAAATTTAGACAAAAAAATAGTTACAGAATCGAAAAGATCATTTATTTTGTCAAGATATGGTATAATTGTTTTTACAAATATTAATATTTGTATTTTTTACGTTTTCTTAAATTGAGTCAAAATTGATTCGTTTTTATGAAAATGATGTCTAAGATGCCGCGCATGAATTGTTTTTTAATTTAAATGTATCGGCATTCTTTGCTAAAACAGCTCATGCTTTGCTCTTTTAGAATCAGTCGTTACAAAAAAGCCACAAAAACTTTTTTTTACTACTTTTAAAAAATATAACTCAAAGTTTTAATTAAACACTTAATAATTACTTCAACACTTTCACATCATTTATGAAGATAATCTCACGAAACTTTGTCTTCGTGTGTAGAACAATATTGTCCAAGATCTGTACAGAGAATGAAAAAATTGCTTAAAAATTACGGATTTAAAAATATTTTGTTTTTTTCCCCCGCCTAATGCGTCTTTTTTGCAAGAATTCATTTAGCTATACTGCTCCAAATTAACTGGCAAACTACATTGAAACAATGATGCGTTGAATGAGATGAACAGACTGAGAAACCTGTCCAGCGATAGCTAAAAAGTAAAAATAAATTAAAAGTAAGGAAAACTTTTTTAAAAACAAGCTTTTATTCAAACGCGTTAAAAAGAATAAAATAAACTTTTCATTTAAAACTTTTTTACTATCAACTTATAACGTCATTACACAATTTATAGGATATAAAAGCATGTCGCGAGATTTAAGTACTCGTATTAATTATTTTGAAAATTTAAAAAAATCAAAATTAATTAAATCAAGTTATTTAATTTACTTTTTTATCTACACAGATAAATCTCGTGACAAGCTTTTTGCATTGAATTTCAATAATTACTTTTCACAATTCCAATCCTTTAAAAAAAAAAAACTCTACTGTAGAAGGTTTACAATGATACTATCAGAAATTGAAAATATTGCTGAACTGAGTTATAAAGGCATTTGAGTTTAGTTTCACCTTTTCTGAACGCAAATTTTTTTCACTGCCACGACGGTAAACACATAATTTGAATTCATAAATGAGTGAATTGTTGAGATTCACTCTTAGAGTTAAAATAACATATATATATACATAGAAAATGAATACAAAGTAGTGTTTAAATTATCTCTCAACACATTGTATCTAACTTATGATGACAAAGTAATTTTAAAAGTAAAATTAATATTTCTGTGTAACAGTAATAAGGAGGTTTATATTTTTATAAATATTTTTCTCATGTTTTTATGTTGTAGTTCCCTTTCTTAAATGAATACAATACTTTAACTCAATACTCTTAAGCAATGTTATTCATTTTGCTCTAAAGAATATACGAATATTATTATGTGTATATTCCTATATTGTTAATTTCCTTTTTCATTAGAATACTTTTTACATTTTAAAGATTTATTTGCAAACCTACTATTTTATGAATGCATAGAACTATACATACTTCTCTAGATCAGTACATTAAAATGTAATATATATATATATATTTCGCAACGTGTCTTTTAAATATATGATGGATACTGCTAAACATGTTTTTCCTCACCGAATATTGCAACAATAACTACATTTACTGAAACAAAAATTAATGTCTTTTTTAAGAGAGAGTTCTTGCATTTTAATTACATTTAATGTCTTACAGAAATGAAATAGTGAAGTATTAATTTTGTGAATGTATATAAGTATTATCAAGAATACTAAAATATGTTCTACGTACATTAGATGTAACACATTTTAATTTATTATTAGTAGTTGCTACATTTTAAATTTTCATTATTATGTAGAAGTCACGAAACTCTTTTGCATATACCGTTTACGTTTGATTTGTAATAGAAACTTTGTTTTATATGTATGAGATATATTTTTGTGTACATATTTTAATTGATTTTTTTCTGTTAGCGTAATACAGGTAAAATCTCTATACTAATTGATTTTATTCACCTTAGACTGTCTAAAAGAAATATTTAATATTTTTACTTATTTATTTTTGTTCAGAAATAAATTGATGCGTCTAAAATGATAATTTTTACTGCATAACACCACTTCAAAGATTATTTAAATAAATAATTTAAATAATGTATGTAAAATAATTAAATGGGCACTTATAGTTAAAAATCTATTAGATATATTTTTCAAAAATGTTCTGCTTTTTTCATGATTTTACATGGTATTTGGTTTAAATAATATTTGTTTTTCATCTAAAAATTATACAACTTTCATTTTAGTGGGTTTTCAGTTAATTTTTTTTTATTTCACCTAAGTCTGAGTATCCTACGTTTTAAAGATTTAATAATTATATCAACTAAAATTTTTAGAAAAGTAAAACAATTCAAAATTTAGTATCTATTATACCATTAAAGAAATGCTTACTGGAAAGTAAAGTTGAAATTGTCGAATCGGCCACTGGTCCGCCAAATTTTGAAAAATCGCCAACTTAGCGCGTTTTTACGCCACGATCCGACTTCACCCCCACTGATACAAATTCACAAGGATTACCAGATTTGGCGCATTTATCGATTTGGCAAAAAAATACTTGGTGGGATAAGTGGTGGATTCGACAATTCAACCGAATATTCTTTATTTGCTTTTCATTCTACGCACAGAAGGTTAATCCACTTACTGATAATAAGTTTTGCTCCTCATAGGGATCTCTGGATCTGGCAAAAACTCTATCAAAGGGCATAAATTGATAGCTTACATGAACTGATGCATTAAGTTACATGGAGCTGAAACGTAAAGAATATGGAATAGAAATTAAATGCATAAACCTACTGTTAACCATCCACTATAAATCATTAGCGTAACCTCTGTCTTGAATATTATATAAGACCAATTATATTAATTTATATTGAACAACATGAATTGGATTGCTGAAGTATATATGCAATAATGTGTGTGTAATACTCCTTTATATAGATCTCATATTCAATGCACATCAGTGCGTGAAACGTGATCACATCGTTGGGAAATTACATAGATACGGTTTCAACAGAGATCTAATTGTAACAAATGATTATACCCTTTATAGTTTTACCATTGTACCTATTCATGCCTATTGTAGTTTTAAGTGTATGATAGCAGTTCAGCACAAGTGTGCATTCTCTTCACGATGACATGGTTCGATATTTTGAGGTTCAATAAGAATCTAATGTTGCATCAGTTTAAAATGAACAGAAATTAAATGAAATTTAATCAGTTATTCTCGTCGTTACATAAATATGATCTATTTCTGCAACTGTCATAATCCTCCTGTTTTACTGAAGAGTTGAGTTTAGTTGTCGTCATTCACAGAAAGAAAAAAATCACTTGCAATTTTTAAGAAATTTTTTTTAAAAATTTTAGCACACACACATGAAATCTCGATTTATGTTAATAATTAATGTCTTATGAAGGAAAAATAATTTTTCATCACGCAATTATTATGTCAAAGAAAATGAACATCGGAACCACCAAAATGGAAATAAATTTTCTTCTTAAAATGCTTCAAAACTCCATAGCTTTTCTTCTCCACCAGTATTTTTTCAGTTCTTCACCTCGAAAATTGCATTGTCATATTCTAGACAGAATCTTTTAGAATAGGTGACAAAAGCGACGGATCGAAAGACCAATAAAATCGATCAACGACCGGAAAAGAATATCCATTCGAAATGAAAATTGTTCTTCGAATCAAAAGAGAGCGTAGCCATGGAAACTATTTCAGTGTTCCATTCACCATAATACTCAACAACAGGAACTCATTTTTTGCTTTCGTCCGTCAAGAAAAATCATTGTTTTCATTAGGAAAACCCATGATAGAATGTTCCCAACTGGAAAGATTTTTGGAAACATTCCATCTTGGACAGATGATTTTAGTTAGGACATCCATTGTTGTTCTACAGATTCAAATTTTTAACCTTCATTAATGCCAAAGATTAAAATGTGATGACTGTTGACGAACATTCTTTTATTAGGTTCTTAGAAATTTGAAGAAATATTACAGAAATAAATAATTTTTAGAATGATAATTTAGTTCGTATTTAAAAGCTTTACTCCTGACTTGATTTTCCACGATGGCTGAACTATTCTATGCTTTCCTTTTCACTGTGTTTTAATAAATGGCACTTTGAATTTCGATTGCATTTTTTTTTCATTTCATGCTACAATACTGAATAAATGAAAAAATAATGTGCCTATTGTTTCTTATAGCTTCACACTTATCTTTTTTTGCATTGACTCAAATTATTGCCAGTTTGGAAATATAATAGTTTACATTTTATTTTGATGTAATTGATGGTCAAACTTAAAAAAAAAATTGGTTATAATTAACCACAATTAAAATGTGGTTTAAACATCTAAATTCTACTAAAACATTGAAAATTGTTGCAATTGATTTGCTTATATTTTACAACTTATTCTTTGAAAATATGAGATTTTTATATAAAATTAATTAGAAATAGAAGAATTTATGGAATTTGTAAATTTATACCTTCAATTAATTATCTTAAGTTTCTTAATACACCACTAAAAATAATTTATTCAGATCACTGTAAAATGAAAAGTTTTGTAAGTTCAACATTATACCATTCAAGTTGCAACAAATTTTATATAAATTGCAAATCTAAAGTAAATACTTTTATCTTTTTTATGCAATGAAAATCCATGGACAACATTATTAAATTTAAACTCAGTTTCAAAGTTGAACAATTTACAAACTTTAATCCTAAATCTCAAATGTTCAAGCGCTTTAATAAAGATTTCACAGTTTGAAGTTTAATGTAGTTGTTTAACCATTCAATACTAATCAAAAAAGAAATGTATACCTGTAAGGTGATATGCAATATTTTCCAGTAATTTTATTTTTAAAAAGCAATACGTGATTTTTTCTGTTTTAATATTTAAAAAATTGTCTTTCCAAGGTCAATAGTTTAAGTACCAATTCCTGCAAATAATATTTATAAATGAACTGATGTCAAATCAATAAATTAAAAGATTTTCAAAACTTCAGTGTTTATTATGGCTTCCATTACAAAACAATGAGTAGATATCGAAATTGATTTATATAAAAAATGTAGATACTTCTTTTAAGCAACAAATATGAACTTCGATATTAATAAGCGTTCGTACATTTCAACAGAAAAAGTTCTATTTAAAATTATATATATATATACGGATTCCTATATAGTAATTTAATATTCCAATTTCTATTCTATTGCTGTTATATTCACCAACGTGGGTTTTGGGCATTTGACTTGGTATATCTCCGGTGCTACTATGGCGAAAACTTCCACTGTAGGTGAAGGTTGAGATCTCACAAACACTGTTTAACTTGTCATAAACCACAGTGACAGCTCCAGAAATCATAATAGTTTTTTCCACTCTAGCTAAATTTCTCATTTTTGATTTGTCATGGTTCCATGTTCTTGATTCTTTCGGTCAGATCTTAAGATGTTTTAGGATTTATTAGTCTGTTCTTTAATTTATTTACTGCTATATATATATACTGGTGTCCAAAAGTTAAGAATAAATCGTAAAATGCCAAAAACATGGAGTAAATATTCTTAAGATTATTCCAAATTTCTTGCGGAAATTAATTGGGTGAAGAAGAAACATTGGGTTTATGTAAAACTTTTCAGTCAACTACGTCCTGCGCGAAACACCAGCGCATATCGGAACGCGGAGAAACCGATTCACGCAGCGTGAGTGAGTGAGTGAGAGTGAGAGAATATTAACGTCGCACTGATTAGCAACACGAGGGCTTTTGGCGACGGTCCGCGTAATTTGAAATGAACCATAAAAAAAAAAAAAAAAAACCATGGTCAAGTGGACGCGGACGACACCTGAGCTGGCACCCCCCTCTCCTAACTAACCACGAGCCACACCAACGGGAAGGACTCTAAAAAAAAAAAAAAAAAAAAAAAAAAAAACGGAATTTGAGCTCTCGACAGATTTAACGTGCATCGCTCCCCTACACGGTGGATCTTTAGTGGTACTAGGATCGAACCCATGACACGCTTAGCCATGATCCGATGTCGGAACTCCCCTGATTTAAATCTTATCAAGCATGTATGGGATATGGTCGAGAGACAAATTGCAGCTCTTTCGCACCCACCAAGCTCCGTTACAGAACTGAAGAGAGCTCTCCAAGAAGCTTGGAACCGTTTGAGCCCACAACTCATTCATCATCTCATAGCAAGTATGGTAAATCGTTGTGCAGCGTGCCTGGCTGTCAGAGGTGACCACACGCCTTATTAAACTGCAGCATCAGTATTTTATTTAATGTTTTCTTTCATTTTTTCTTTAAAGTGTGAATCCTTGCTATGCTCAGTTTTCTTTCAAATTGCTACTTTGGATAATAAAATTAATTATTATCATTCTTTTGATTTGCTTCCTTATCTTATAACCATTTTACACTCGCATATCACTTTTTCCGCCATTCTGATTTACAGTTCCTTCTTTATTCACATAATTATCCATTATGCTTAACTTATGCTTTCGAATATATATATATATATTCGAAATCTAACGGCAATACAAGTATGTATAGAAGAGATAAATATTTTTAGAAGTGTGTAGTAAAACTTGGTCATAATCAGGTTACAAGGCACCGAATGCACCATATTAAATTAACAAATGTGATGGTAGTTCCACATTTCGTACCAGTTGAATAAAATGAGTCACTTTTACCATATTAGCATATTCACCTTTTCTTATCTATGCGGTAGTCACTGAGCCATCCATAGTTTATATTTTCGGTGTGTGATATTTTCAATCAGTTCATGGAATCTGGATTTATTTCCTGAAGAAAAGGGCTTTTAATACGGATAAATATACTCACTGTCTAGTAAAAAATTATAAGACCACTAACTTTGGAAATTATCAAATAAATAATAATTTAATTATAATTTAAACACATGAAGTATGATATTGTAAATTTTTAATGATAATAATTTTGGAGAACATAATAAATACATTGACAAGAAGTTACAACAAAAGAGAAAATACAATTATATAAAATTGTGATCCCACTTGACTCAACGCACAACAGAAAAATCATGAAAATTAAAATAATATAAATAATCTTTTTTCTTGATGTTCACAAAAATAACTATCTTTATATTTTAAATTTTTTTCAGACATTTTATTGACATATATACAATAAGTATCATTGTGCATTGTCTGTTCGGCTGAGAGTGTCATATTACTCAAAAACTAGTACTTATAAAATGCTTAAACAGCTCATAATACATACAAATAAAGACAAAGCATGATATTATTATTGCTCTTAGCTTTTGTAATAATAATTCAATATGCTTATAGTCCACGTGTTTATAAATAGCTGTAATCTTTTTATTTCAGAAATACTTTTAACATAAGTGAGACATTTCAACAATTTTCGATTAATGAGTAAAATATTACATTGAAATTAAACAAAAACTTCTGTTAATATTAATAGTTAATAATATAAATTTTCCTAAAAGATATAATCATTACGTTTCACTTTTATGTTGTCAAACGACACATTTAAGATATTCCTGGATGAACTTCCTCAAACTAACCAGAATTCGGTAATTTAAGTCAAAACTAGTGAAGGATTCTATTTTGATTTATTGTAAGAGGGGCTCTCATATAATTCGACAACTCGAAATCAGTATCTGATAATTAAAATTACCATGCAACTTGTAATTGTTATTCCAGTGAAAAGTGGTTCGAATTTGCAAATAGAATGCGTAAATCTAAAAGTGGTATATTTTCTAAAGTTGGAATGTTCGACTAACACTCCGAAAGTTAAGTAGATGTGATTGAAAATTTGCTTTATTTGTTGTGTTTGAAGGTGACAGATTATGGAACGGTGCTTATGAATTTTATAAAATTTAATGATTTAAAGTTTCGTAGTAGTAATGTGCCATTATCATTCGTTTCCTTTCAACTATTTCATTCATGAAATCATTATTTGAGTAGCTGGAACTGAATGATTTCCTGACATATTATCTGTGTAGATATGGATGAAATGGTATTTCTCTAATGTCTGATTAGAATAGTTAAATGATTTATTGGTAACAATATTTTACTTAATCATATGTTAGTAAAAGGAAATATTAAGAATAACAGCCTTGTGTATGTAGTAATCTTGGGTTAGTAAAAGTTAGAATTATCATTGCTAATAATTATAAATAATTAAGGGAATTATTTCGGAGATGTATTTATAACCAGTAATATATATTTCCACAGTATAATAGTAAGTTATGAAAATTAATATGTGGTGAAATTTGAAAATATGGGAAAGAATTCTGAATACATTCAACATATTTTATACAACTTTAAATCATTAAGCAGAGGTTAGCTCAAAATTTTTATTCTTTAAGACGCAGCGAATAAAAAAATTTATTTTTCAATTCTAATTAATTTATTGATTTACAAAAAACGGAAAACTGCAATATATTTCCTTTGGCTGACTGCATATTGTTGCAAAATTGGTGTTCGACAAACTCGAATGGAAAATAATTTTTTTTACCGTAATACGAAATAGGCTTTAATATAAAGACAAATTTTCGATTATATGAAATTAAATAAAAAACATGTCTAAAATATTTTGTTTCACATTCCCAAAAATAAACTGCTATTTTTATGTATTTTTTGTCTGTGCTTTATCAAATGTTTATTTTTTCCTTACACTACGACGAAACAAATTACATGTAATTAAATATACTGTTTAATGTATCCGGCTAAATTGCGGCCACTTTTTTTTGTGAAAAAATAGAGATATTGAGAATTTTTCATGGCTATTGGGTTTGTTTAGTATATTTTAAGAAAAAATATGTTATAAGTTAAGAAAGAAAAACAAATTATTATTACTGAAATAGAAACAATTAGTAAATATTTAAAAAAAAATAACATAAATGGGTCCCATTGTGTACCAAAAGTTTATGAACAAACAGTAGATGTATTAACTTAAGGGATTGCAAATTTTGTAATAAAACGGCGATTGCTACATCTGAAAGTCAAAACACTTTTACTATTATACAGAACATATACAAAAAAATTCAATTAATTATTTTGAAAACTTTTTGAGCAATCACTATCCTTGTTTGAGCATTTTCAAAAAAGCACATTTCGAGTAAAACGCATTTTAAAGTATGACATATTGCTTAAATAATGGCATCTGCTTTTACTACAGCACTTATAATATTTGTTCTAGTGAACGGAAAGTAATAAAATTGGTATTCTTCTAAAGCTAATAAGATGGACTGTAAAATAAAACATGAAAAATTGTCAATTGTTGGCAAAATTTACAATTTTAGGGTAGTTGGATACCTTAAAAGAAGATTTGAGTATAAAAATAGCAAGAAAATTTAGTAAACCTTTTAAAAGAAGTACTTTTAATCGTATTTCTTTCCATGATTAAAAATTAATACATGTAAAAAATAAATGATTAGGGTGTTTGTTATGCGGTAATATCTGAATTTTTTAAAGAGAGCAATAAAATCTAGTAGAATTAATTGTTGGTACAAATGTAAAAGATATGTTTATTTTTTTACAAGAAAAATTTAAATAATGTAGTATATTTTATAAGCATTGATGCCGCATTTGGTTTATTATCTGACAGTCAGTAAAAATTAATTTTATACCAGATATAGTATCATGTTTAAGAGCTTCCATTCACGAGCTAACGGTTTTTTCGATTGCTGGCTTGAGCACAAAATGCGGGGAATTATTTTGGTTATTTATTGTGTAATAGTTAAATTGAATATAAGTTATAAGAAAATTTTGAACTTTTTCAAAACTGTGTGCCACTGTTATATCTATAGTTTGAATTTTTTAGTCCTGAGTGTTACCATTGGCTATCGTGATGACATTACTAAACATATTATTTTTGGTATTAAAGATTTTGAAGACGTTCCACTCAGTAAAAATAAATACATTATTGTAAAATTGCGTCATAGCCTTGTTTTTTTTTTTGTGAGCTGTAAATTGAACGTGTTTAGTAAACTTTCGATTGTTAAAAATAATTCATAATTAAAAACCTTTGAATTTCATCCAATAATGCGTTACCTGAAATTCATTTAATTAAATCTGATACGGATAAAAATTTAGGGTACTTACTTAAAGTCGGTAAATTTCACCAATTCAAAAATATCGCCAAAAGCTGCTATCGTTATTATTGTTTTGGAGCGTGCTCGAAAACTGCTTTATAATATTGGGTGCATGTCGCAGCAAATGGCGATATCTTTTGATTTGAAAAAATTGGCCTCGATGGTATAATATTACGTAAATACCAAATTAAAATAGTTATTATTAGAAACATTAGTAAAATATAGGAAGTCTTTGATGTTAATAACAGTTTATATGCTTAATTCTTCAGAATATTAATCAATTAGATTCGTTAAGAATATGCGTAGTTAGTTATTATTTTAAAAAAATGATTTATTATTATATTTGAATTTTAAACAAAAGTAAATAACTTTTTTTTAGTAATTTTATTAATAGAATCTCCGAAAGAAAATAATATAAATGTTTGAAAAGATAACACAAAATGAAAACAATGAATGACTTAAACCTATGTATTACAGAAACAGAAAAAAGCGCTTTGTCTGCAAATATAGATCTCGAAATCGGGAGATGTTGGAGCTTTCCTAAAATGTTATTCGATAAGAAGAAAGGAAGTAAAATCAAAATTATCGAATCGAAATTTCTTTTGTAGACTAACAGAACTGAAAACTCCTTATTGCCTTTTTTCCCATTCTTTTTCTCCACATAATGAAAGATAAGAAATGATCAGCGAAGAATCTGAAAAAAATTATATTTATTGATAAAACGAATTGATGGTACAAAAATGCAATCGACATTGATTTTTTTATAGAAAGCTTAAAATCACAGATATGATGGAAGAAATAGAAGTTAAGGAGCAGCATGACAAAATAACACTTATCAAAGAAACTTAAGATTAATATTTTTACGATCATCAAGAAAGTGTCATTCGAAATATGGTGATGGCAAATTAATAATAATATTTCGTAAATCTATCAAGATGGCTGAAGAATTTTAATCAAAAAGTATGCAAATTCCATATAAAGAGTATGAAAAAACCAATAAATACATAATGAATTTACAAATCAGCAAAAAATAAATATAAGAAAATTAAAATAATGATTAATCGTAGTTTGTGGTATCAATCTCTAAGAAAATAGACATATGGTTTCCCTGCTCTCTTAGATTGATAAAGCTGTATTTATAAACTATATTCAAATTTA